>JAEOAE010000678.1:0-40597 GCA_036365155.1 Meriones psammophilus
TTTCTTCTTTTTATCTCGTTGCACTTTCTCCTTCGACCTTCCACATATCTACCTGCTCTTCTTGTACCCAGTACTTACGCCGATGCTGTCAACTTCGACGCGGGTCTTGACGCCTCCGGTTACCTCTGCTTGCGCCGCAGTTTCTTTAATTGAAAGAAATACGGCGGTTGCTGTACTGATTTTGCCGGACGTTGTTGTTGTATAAGCCGAAAGAGACGGAAAATTGCTGCATAGCAGCTCTGAACAGCCAACCGCTCGCTACCAAGCCGCTGTAGCGCCTCATAAGCCAGTGGCGTTGTCCTGGCATTGATGTAGTAATCAAAGGAATCGGAAGCAGAAGCTGCAGACGGCAGAAATCCGAGAGAAAGTGGATATGTTAACTGGTAGAGCTGCTGATGCTATTGAACACTTGCAGCCGCAGTCGCACTGGTTTTGGTGTGAGCATGGCATTCCAATTGTTCACCACGAAAGGGACATAGTTTTGATCTGCAGATCAACACCGAAGAAGAGGCGAGATGACACACATAGAGATGATGAAACCAAAACGTTGATGGAGAAAGGCGCGCTTAGTCATCTAAACAGGGAATGCAAAAACGAAAGATCGAAAAGAGAAGAAGGCTGGACACGCGTACCACAGAAAAGACAGGCTACAGTACACACAACAAGAAGGCAGAAGGTAAAAAGTGTCTTTTCCACAGGGGAAAGACAAAAGGATGGTGGAAAGGCAAAAAAACGGCTTGTGAGAATCATACTAAGAGACAAACATTGACACGTTGAGGAGAAGCAGACGAATCGAAAAAGAAAAGAAGAAATAAACCCAGCAGAACAACTAAAGCAGGAACAATGAACAAACCGGAGGAACGAACTAGAAGAAACAGAGAGAAAGACGACCATGAAGGATAACAAGACAAGCGCCGAGTCAGAAAAGTAGCGGCGGAAGAGAGACAATGGAAGACAAAGGGGGTGAACAATGGGCAAGCGAGAAGAAGAAGAAGAAGGAAAAAGAGTCACAATAAAGTCAACGATCCGCTGTTTGTAGGCACTTGCTTCATCGCCTTGTGTAGATACATATCATTACAGACGTGGGCACGTTGCACTCAGCAGAAGAAGTGACAGACACGAAGCAAAATCAATAGAACATGTCAGAAACAAAAGAAAGAAGAAGAAAAATGAGATAACAAACGGCAAAGCAGGCGAGACGAAACAAGAAGGAAAGGAAGGAAAAACTAAGAGGGAGATGGGAGTAAGAACTCAGCTTGTCAATGAATACCCTTTCACAAGAGAGCGACAACGCGAATGAAAAAAGGACAGAGCAGAAATCCCTAAGGGCAGACAAAGAAGACTGAGACAAAGCGAATAAATGGGCAAGTGTCACGCAGAGGAGACGTGAAAAAAACCAAGTCCCAAAGACGGACGAAAAAAGAAGATCGAACAGAAGATTCATTCTACAGACATACAAGTAAGTACTAGACGGTGAGGAAAAAGGTAAGGCTACAGACAGGAAGACACAGAGGAGAAACATAAAAAAGAAACCTGACACATCAGTCTCTGTACGTAAATCAAAATAGATTCTACTATTCGGTAGCTGCTAGTGTCCACGCGCGTCAGCCCCAGCAAATTCATTCAGGGCTTGCTGCATCTCCTTTCCTCAAGAGCTGGCGACTGCACAATATAGTCATACAAACAGATATATGCTCTATATTGGCAGATCTATGCAGCTGTATCTGTATGTGTACTGATCCGCGCGGCATAGAGACCTTCTCGTTGAGCGTATCTCTTTTCTACTGGTGAGGTGTTTATTTGCTGTTTCCGTTTGGTTCTCTTCTCGTTGTTTCTCCTGCCAGCACTGCCTGTTCCCCACCGTTGAATACAATTAGGTTGCTGGAAAGATGTCGGTGTATTGAGAAACCTCTGTCGTGTTAAAAGGAAAAATTTTAAACCCGTCGGCGAAGATATCCACGCATGCACATCTTCTACTGTTGCAATGGAAGAAAGCTCCGCGGTTCCGGTGCTACGTAGATCAAGTGGAGCAAGACCTGCAGCAACATCACGAAGGAAGTGCCCGCAAGGTTAACCAGTACCACCGGATCACACAGCACGAGGCAGAACAACAAATTCGCAGCGAGCAGCAGCAAAACGGGAGAAAGGTACGGTGGGAGGGTGAGGTGAGGTGGATATGCCGGTACATTCAGACACAAAAAAACCCGAGAACCCCAGTTATGAGCAGCAGCAGCAGGACGCCAGCAGAGGCAACTGCAGCAGCGCCAGAAGTTGAAAAAGTAGGAGCTACGGTAAGGCACCAGCCGGACTGCCGGGAGAGGTAGGAGAAAGATCGACTTTGAGACGCCAGCAGGGTGACTTACAGCAGCAAAAATAGGAGCAGCAGCAGCAGCACTGGCAGCATAGTGTGTGACGTCCAGCGGCCGTAAGAGCAGATGCAGCAAATACCACCACGGACGTGCTGACCCAACCACCACGAAAAAAAAGAAGGCTAAAAGCAAAGAGCAGAAGAGTCCTTGCTCCGGACACTTTCAGTGGAAGGAGCTCTGTCGTGGAGATGCAAGGATACACTGCTGCAGTTAGCCCAGCAGCAGAGCGGCAGCAGCCGCAGGGCGTCAGCAAACAAGAGAAGGACCGCCAGCCAGGACACAACAGGGCGCCAGCGGGAAGACCCAACGGACTCTCGACAGGAACAGCAGGGCAGAGGTTTGCGCCAGGGCAGCAGCAAACAAGAGAAGGACCGCTAGCCAGGACACAACAGGCGCCAGCGGGAAGACAACGGACTCTCGACAGGAACAGCAGGGCAGAGGTTTGCGCCAGGGCGGCAGCAAGCAGTCCAAGCACTCCACGTCGTGTGAAAAGGGATTGGTACGAAACTGCGGTGAGGGTCTCCTGACGACGTCAAGGCTTCCAGCAAGAACAAAAGCAGCAGCAGCAGACCCAGCAGCACCAGGGGAGACTCGTGCCAGAATAGAGAGGGACAACTCATGTATCCATCTGACTTTTTGTTGTATGAAGAACAATATCAGCAACGTTCGTTTGCCCCAGAGAGACACCAAACGGAAGCACAACAGCAGCAGAAAGCGCAACATCACGATGAATCGGAAGAGTCCAAAAGTCAATGCAGAAGAACAACAATGACCTCACCAATACTTAGCAGCAGACAAGGCGTCAGGGAATGCAGCAAAGAAAGATTTTCTACAGGCAGCGCCGATCATGCTATCCCCTCAGTGGAAACAGGTAAGCGGTGAGGCGAGTTGAGTCACTCCATAGAACATGTCAGTAAGCAAAAGTTCCCTCATTAATGATGTGAGCATCATCAACTCACTGACACAGAGGAAAAACATACATCACAGGTCAGTATCGCGCTTGCAGGCAGACACAGGGGGGTGCATTTTCTCTTGCTGTGTCTACAATGATGATGCCCTGCAGATATTTTTACATGAGATCAAAGGATACAGATGTAAACGCTTGGGCATCGCTCTTGAAGAAATGACTGATATTCACACAGGAAAATATTCCATTACTACTACTGCTACAGACGTGCAAGTATATCTGTATACATGTGTTTGAAGCCACACGGGCTTCTCTAAGTTTCAATAAAAGGACTCTCGAACGCCGGTACGCAGTCGCTGCTTATCAATTGTTGACCTCTCCCACAGAGAATTGAAATATACAGACATATGTTTGAATGCCTGGGCGCCGGTACGCACATCCCTTGCGCTGGCCAGTGACGAGACGCGACATACGAACACCAGCCAGACACCAATGTAGGTGCATACGCAACCGCGGCTGACTTAGAGCGAGCATTAATATCAACTCTTCTGCTTGCTCCTGACGCGACTAATTGTAGGAGTTTATAGATGTAGAGAGAGGTTGGAGCGACTGTCTCGAGATACATATATATATATATATATGTATAGATAGAGAGAGGGAGATGAACAGGTTACATAGGATCACATCTCTCTCTGTGCGTATATAAGTACGTACTTAAGAATAGAATAGCAGGAGCGTGCGGCGAAGTCACAGCTCCAGGTGAGGCCACCACCTTCTCAGGCAGGAGACCCATTGATGCTATATGCTCGTACGCGTTCATGAGACAAAGAGACAAGATGCATGTCAGCAGACAAGAAAGATGATTGTTTATAGAACAATGCACGCACAGACATATCATCTGTGAAGCATTTGCCATTGTGCGACTCCTGGAAGAGAGGATTGTGTCTCGAGATACCAAGGAAGGATCTTCGAATAAGACTTACGTGCCGGAGGCAGCCAGGTTGTTTGCAATAAGGCTGCTTCCACGCTCTGCTGCATGTCCAGTGCAAATGGAAGCATGTTCTGTATGCACACCAGAAACGTCAGAGCCACTAAGAAGACAACGCATGCGATCTGATGCCACGCGAACGCTTCGTCTCGCTTGCGCGTACTGCATAACCGTGTGGACCTGCATACAACAAGAAGCAGCAGCAGCAGTGCTGCGGGCCCGCCGAAGAGTAAAAAGCGCCAGCAGAACAGCGGGACAGAACGGTGGGCGTGGTTGCCAGCAGCAACAGCAACGAACCGCGGCAGCATTTAGGAGCGCCACAGCAGTGGAAACAGGAATATCAACAGCGGGAGCAGCAGGGCCAACTATCGAACAGCAGCTCTTGAAAGCACTAGCACACACACGAGAGAAGAAGAAGCAGCCCCACAGTGCGAGCATCAGCTCAAACCGTGCAGCAACACCGGCAGGGCCGCTTGGGAAAGGCCGAAAGAAGCAATGAGACCATGAGACGCGGGAGCAGCAGTCAAAGCAACAGCAATACAAAAGTATAGGAGAGATGGTGCAAGGAACGAAGAACGCAAAAAGCAGCAGCACGGCAACAAACACACAGGTCATAAACAAAACATCACGTGTCTTAGCATGCAGACACACAGCAGCACCAGCGGTTCTCGTAGGCACGTTCTCCGAGCTTGTAAAGATGCAATAATAGCTGGCTGCAGCAGAAGGCATAGCGAGGGCGTTAGCCTTACGCAGTAGCAGCCATAGAGATCCAGCAACTCTCATATATGCGCATCCCTCTCCTGTGACAATTTTATTCACACGGAAGACTTCTTCTGGAATTGGATAAATAAAACAGCAACTGCTCCTGCGCTTCTACTAATGCTTCATCGGTGTGCAGCCCTTCTTCTGCGAGCCTTCACAGATGACAGTGTCTACGCAGCAGCCAAGAAGCGCTCCAGGCTACCAACAGTAACGGGAAAAAGAATCATGGAGAGAAGAGAAAATCTAAAAAAATAGAAAGAGAATATCTACTCCTGGATTGAAGCATCACATATGCGAAGACGTGAAGGACTCACCCTTGCCATGTCTGGAACACACTCGCTAGTTGCTTGCCGTTGATACGTCAGAGAGTATTGCTGGGGACTGTAATAATAAAGATTCTGATATTCTCGTGCCGCCTCTTCCCCCTGCCGCTCCAAACATCCGATAGTACTCCGCTACAAGAAAAGGAAAACAGAGGAAGGTCAGCAGCAGCAGCAATGACCTCAATCATCGTCACGAGGTACACGCAGTTCACGCACGGCACCCGCAGCAGCAGCAGCAGAAACAGGAAGAGGGCAAAGCAAAACCAGATAAACCAGCAGAGACAGCAAAGCAGCGGGCTCAAAGATGCGTTTCAGGGGCAGCAGCAGCGGCCGAATCTCGTGATGGAAAAGCGCTGAAAGAGCAACTCATGCAACCGCTCCAACCGCAACGCGCACAAATCAGGAACACGTTCCAGCTGCACATACCCGGTACTACTATCGCGTCGTCAAGCGCAGCTACAGAAATACTCTAGAATTCTCCCCAAGCATTTAAACACCTCCACGCACATCGCTACATATCGATCGGCTGCTGCGTACGTCTCATCAATCCCTGTATATGGCTGGCTTTACGTTTGCATGCCTGCCTTTTCATGTGCGGTTCAATCCGTGACACCGACACGAAAGGTGGATACATAGAAGCCTCAGACACATACAACTGAGCAGCATAGTGCCTCGCTACGAAAACATATGTCCATCCGTCTATAGGGAAGAAGATGATGTTGGGGTTTGCTAGTTCATAAAGCTTCACCTGTTGCTTGCCAGATCGACTGCTCCGCCCTCTAAGGCATAAGGGATTCTGCATGCCCATAGCGTTCCAGAGCCAGTCAGGATACTCAGGGGGCGCATTTTCATCTTGTTCATCAATTCAATTTCTTCTGGCGTCTTTTCGGCTTTGCTCTTCTTTTTTTTTGTTTCTTTTCCTTGTTCGGTCTTTTTCATCCATTTCTTCGTCGATGTCTTCACCTTCTGCCTCCATGTCAAGCAGCTGTTCGTCTGCCCCTTTCACCAACAGACGCCACGATAAGCCTCTACATAGCTCATGCACAAAGCTATGCACCATTAAAACTGCCGAATGCGCTCGGACGCGTGCGTTTCAATCGCTGCAATCGCTAATGTAGTCCCAGCAGCAGCAACATCACACGCGCAACACAAACTATTCCAACAGCAGCGACAGTTGCAGGCCTCATCAGCAGCAGCACCAGCGTCCGCAGCAGCACCATCAACAGCAGCAGCATCAGCAGTAGCATGAGCAGCAGCAGCGCCAGCGAAAGCAACATCACCAGCAGCAAGGTCATCAGCGGCGGCATCAGAGCAGCATCTGTACCCGGCAACACCAGTAGGAGCATCAGCGGCAACACACAATAATTGTGAAACAGCGCTGGGAGTAGTAGCAGCCACTGTTTCCCGCTGGAGCGGTTCGCACGCGCTGCAGTATCTTCAGCAACAACGTCGGAACGTGCAGCGGCAGCACCACTCGAGAGAAATAATACAGATGCGCCTCAGATCTGTAACGGAGTAGCAGTCTTTGAACAACCTCCAACACCTCACCCACCCGCACGGAAGAGAGGATTGAGCGAAAAGAGGATCCTCCGAGGCTACTAGAGCGCCAAGAAAATATTCAATAAGAAGACAAAAAGACATACCTTCTGCTAAAGCTTTGAATGGTGGACATGTATCAGGAGAGATCACTGGCTACCGTGTACTTCCAAAGACAACAGTGCTATGTTACAAAAAATGAAAATAAGAGCTAGTGGGACAAGGTAACCACCAAAATGCAGCAGTCTATCTTTACAGCGCATCGCATATACAACTGGATATAGCGGGACTGAGTGAAGTTCTGTAGAGGAAGATTCTTCTTGTTCGACGGTCTAAGCCCCTTCCCCTCCCAGGCTGGTGAAATTGCACTTCCTATGAAAAAGTGGAAATGCTCCTCTATCGAAGCGATAGAAGAGGTGGAGCAAACAAAGCGAAAATGCAAAGAGGACGAGAAGAAACGCTCACTCGCAGAAGAGAGAGAGAAGAAGAAAGGCAGAAGTGATGAAGTAGGCGGGAAGCAGAAATACGAAGAACGACAAGAAGGAAATGAGAAGCAAAAGTCAACGGATGAAGAGAAAAGCGCGAAAGCGTCAAACAACGATCAAAGAAGAGAAGTACGAACAAAAGAAACAGACTCGAAGGAAATCGAAAAAGTTGCAACACGAGAAAGAGAAAAAAAGAGCAGCCTAAGTTCTACCTTTGGCAGAGGAGGCCTACAGCAGAGGAAGAAACAGAGAAAAGAGAAGAGAAAGGCTACAACACGAAGCAAAGAGGAAGATGAAGAAACTGAAGAAGAGGTCGAAAAAGAGGGAGAAAGAAAGCAGATGAACAAGTACATCTGGCATGTGAAAAAGATGAGGCAAATGGAAGGAACCAGCGCCGAGAAGTTGATGCAAAGCCGAAAGAAGATGACAAGGAAAAGATTCAGTCGAACCTGCCTCAGCACCGCAGCAGGCATAACGAACAGAGAAAAAAAATACAGCAACAACGGGAGATAAAAGAGAGGACAAAGTGTGGAACATCAAAAAAAGTGAAGCAATCCTTCTTCGTAACACACCCTCACAGAGACCTACACTTGCTTGTAAAACAGATACAATCTTTGCACCTTTTTCTTCTTCCCGTGGTCTCTCTGTGTCTCGAAGCTGGTGGGAGCATCGGAAGTTCTCTTACCTCATTTTCCTCCTGTACACTTTCTTGTTTTGCGAGTGAATCCTCTACCTCTCCCGCACAGACGTCATACGTCCAGAACGAGAGCCACGGAGACATTGAAGAGCAGAAAGGAGAAGAGAATGAAAGGGGAGAAAGAAGGAGTGGCCAAGACCGGAAGGTCGTCAACCGCGTCGTAGGCTGAATAATTGCCGCTGCTCCTCCGACGAGATAGGCAGCCGACGCGACGAGACTGCGAGCAGCCAAAGGAAGAAGAAAAAGAAAAGGAGACACCATGAAGAGAGAAAAACAGACAGAGCTACTGGGGAAGAGAAAAAGAACAAGAGAAGAAGAGAAGGAGGAGGAGGTAGGGAAAAAAGAGACATGTAAAAGAGATAGCGGGGACAAAACGCAGAAAGGAAAAAACAATTCGAACCGCCAGAGAAGAGTGCAAAGAAAACCGCGAAGAGAAAACAGAAGAGACGCAGATCAAGTACATTGCGGCGCTGCGAAGAAGACCAAGCGAAAGAAATGGGAGTCCATGGCGGGACGGCAGTCGGAAGAACAAAAAACGAACAAAGCGAAGATAGCCACAAACAATCCCTACCTCAGTACGAAGAGGTGACGAAGAGAAAAAGGCAAACAGAGATATACATGGAGAAGAGAAGAAGTGAAAGCGAGAGAGTTAAACTTAGGTTAATCGACGCGGAAGACAGAAATGAGAGAGAAGAAAGCAAAAGCAGCAAATGCAGGAGTCTACCTTGCGAATTTGGAAAAAAGGAAGAAAGAAATGAAAGAGAGATCGACCGATCTAGACGCGATGACAGCATGCAAAAAGGAAAAAAAATCTGTGGCTTTATGAGAAAAAGTTGATCTGAAAGACACAAAGAAATGTAGCATTAACTAGAGAAAAGACAATAGAAAGACCCAATGACAAAGGAACACAGAAGAAAACGAAGTTGAACAGCGGCTTGTACACACAAACAATGGCATAAAACCCCATAATAACAGTAGAGACCCGTCTTCCTCTACACCACTAGACCATACGCGCCACGTTGTTCATTAAGCGGGGATCAGACGTATAGCGAGAAGACGCGCATACTCTTCGTTTGATCACGTAGAGACACGCGCGGAACAGCTACCTCCACATTTTCGAAGGAGAAATGCCTGTAGAAGGGATACTCGCATGGCTGATGAAGGCCATTTGTGTGGGCACGAGGTTTGTTTGAGACGCCATCTGTTCGGACAGAAAGGAGGAAACGGGTATGAAGCCGAAAACATGCAGCGTCAAGAGGCGCACGCCTCCTGATGATTCCTTTCGCTTCTTCGTAACACAGACAACTTCTCGTCACACACAAGCTTCGACACAGGTCTATAGAGGGCCTCCGCAAAAGATCTATCATAGACACACGGGGAAAGGCACAAATAGCGTCCAGATTTTGCAGGCCCTTAAATTCTGTAAAGATGTGGAGAGAGTATAGGCTGCCCAACCTCGCCCGCTTTGCATGTGTCTGTGCGTATATCCGTGCTTCTATCTGCTCTTCTGGAGTAAAAAGACTTCGAAATGGCTACCTTACATCCCACGTCTGTCAAAATATTGCCAGAGGAGTAGTACGGTGGCTGCTCCCGTACGCAACAATGCTACGTATCTACCTATGCAGGTGGACCTGCCTACCTATCTACATCTATTACCTGTGCATCCACACCTGGCTGCCTAGTTATATCTACCTATGTACCTGTGCCCACCCACGGCACACGTCCTACAGAGAGATGTATGTACAAGACGTGGAATCGCGCTATGCGCGAGAGAGAGGTCTTTGCCAGCTGTCTGTCTCAACATAATTCAGGAGGGCTGAATTTCGTCGCTGACATCTATAGTTCTCCACACAGACATTTACGCACTCCAGTGGTTTTTGTTACGTGTGTGCCTATATAAACATGAGAGGCCAGATGAAAGGGTTATCCAGGCATATCTGAAAACAGAGCTATAAGTGATGCACCAGGCAGACATACTATAGATCAGAAAGGAGACACAACAATTCTCTTTTTCAAAAAGAAATTACATCTGTTCGCGGTTGTTGCTGTCGGCCCCATGAGTGGTCGAGACAGCAGCTCCACAGGGGTGCACGATGCCGACGTAGGAGGTAAACGCCCTATACGTGGAAGAGACAAAACACAGGCCGCCTCCACGCTCCTCAGCATGCAGACAAAGAGAAGAGATTTGGAAAGAACCTTGGAGTTTCGGATCCTCCAGCATATTCCACAAAAAAGCTTCTTTCTGACGAGTGGTATGAGGGCACTACCGTATCACAGACAAGCGCAATCCGCTGAGCAGAAAGAAAAAGAAGAGGTCGACGAAGAAAGCGGAACAGAGGTAGAAGTAGAAGATTGAAAGCGAGTGGGTCTCTATGCGTTGCGTTGACAAGGACAGCTGCCGGAGATATCTTCACGTGCACAGGTGCTGCAAGTCAGAACTACGCTGCAGAGAAAGACAGCACTTTGCCAGTAGCCGCTGAAGGCAGCATCGTCGATGCCCAGAGTGATGTTTGCGGTGTGAAAAGAGCAGCAGCACGACGAGGAAAAGACAATGCACGTCATGGCAGAAACAGCTTCTTCAGTGTCAGTCCACCGTCTTCGAGCCTGCGCCTCCCCATACCTGCAGATATCTGCGGTGCGAAGGAAGGCAGAAGCAGCATAGTGAATACGGCTGAGAAAAGGCATAACGAAGAAGAGTCAGAAATACAAGAAACAAAAGCGATAAGAAAGAAAGGATGCCCACCGAAAAAATCTCGCTGCCATGAGGTATGATCTCTATAGGAGCTGTACAACAGTAGAATCAGCAACGGCTGCGAGAAACAGATCATCAGCTGCAGCAACGCCAGCGGCTCACGGGCGACAGCAGCAGCCATAGCAGCCAACTCGGCAGCAGCAAAAAAGCAAAACGGCGTGCAGCAGGCGAAACCAATACGTGCACTCGTTGCTGAGGCAAACACAAAAACCGCAGCAGGCCGCAGCAGCGGCAGCAGCAGCTCACACCTGCAACAGGGTTACAAAACATCAGAGAGAACCCAACGGCAGCACACGACCAGCTGCGGAGATGTCTCACACTCTTCGACGATGGAAGGCAGACAGACGGAGTCAATCGCATACGAATTGTTGGAAAAGTAATGTTTTGCCCATGCAAAATGAAGTAGCCGCTCATCCCTTTTCATTTTGCCGCATCCCAGGGACGCTATACACTGCGTCACGAGAAAGCGAATATGGAAATACAGCTCTTCGCCGCAAGCCCTTTATATTCCTCCGTCTCCTTCCTGTACTTGCCTCCCCAAACAGCGACAGGCAGGTCCTCAAGAACGAGGAGACGAGACACACAGCGGCAGAGGTAGCTAGCGAAAGAAGGCAAACATGATCACAGAGGATGTAAATGGCGTCTGAAGGAGGAGAGAAAATTTCACCACCTGCAGACATCCACCGCGCACAGAGTCACGTCCACTCTTCGCTACACTGCCGTCCGGCGCTGGGATCAAATAATACAGAACACTTACTACCCATACGCATTTATATGCAGAGACGTCTATAGAAAGTGTAAACGATTGCCCGGCAGAGATTAATGTAGTCTGCGTGGGAGCGTGCTAATACGCAAAGAAACGTATTGTGCGCTGTCCCTTTCAGAAGAAAAGAGGAGACGCAACCAATGCAGTTTATGGCAAATATATTCATCAGGACCGAGTAAGTCACCCTAGGATCTATCAGGAACGTCAAGCTACCATCAGGGCAGCAGGCAGCTGCTGGCTTCCTCAGAGCTTGCCATTCCTGTCAAGCTATCTCGCCATCGTACTGACGAGAGATGTAAACAAAAGACGCAGAGCAGTGACGCTATATGTGCACATGCGAGTGCAGTTGTATAAGCGATCGCAGATGCGAATGGATAGACGAAGTGTGATGCTGCTTCGAAAAGTACTATTTATCCTCTGCAAAACAGATAGACTTCAGCGACCCCTACACACAAGTCAGTGCCTCATTTTATGTACGAAAAGATACGATAGAGCTAGAGCAGTCTGCAGACGTGCTCCCTACTTGAGCATGAGGACACACCCCGCAACAGTGGCTACAGCAGCAGCCGACGCGAAGCGGTGAGAGGCAGCTGCGGCAGCAGTCACACCAGCAGCAACGTCGTTAAGTCGCTCTTTTACGTCTGCCGTCAGCAGCGACGACTGGGCCATGACGCTGCCGTTGGGATCTTCCAGCCGCGACACCTTCGGTATATCTCGAGGTATGAAGGTGAGGCGAAGAAGATATACGTAAGGAACACTAGCAACACCTGTACGCAGCCCAAGAGTCTCCACCAATCGGATATATATCGCCTCCAGAACTCAAGCGCCGCAGCCTCAGCAGCTCAAATAGAAAATGGAGCAGCATCGAAAACTGCAACACCCAGACTCCCGTATCGCAGCTCCGCACTATATTGCCGCATTCCTAAATAGGTACTGGTAGAGACATCACCGGCATCAGTGAACCTGCACAGCCAACCAGCAGCAAACGAAAGAAAAACGCAGGTACACACACAACTAACAACCTCAGTCATGTTTTGCTGCGTCTTCTCCTCTCTTTTTCTTCTCTCTTCCGCCGCCTTCTCGTGTTCTGTGCGCTACATTTGCTTGCGGCTGCATCCGTCTCCTCCTCCATGACAGTGAGCACAGCGACTTCCCCGCTCCTCCTGCTGCTACTGCTCTTCTGCTAATCCTTCCCTGTGCGGCTGCGCCTCTCCTATTCTCCCTCTAAGCTGTCTCCCCACTGATATCCACAGCAGCAGCCAGTTCTATCAAACATGTCAACAAAGCAGTAAGCTCAATATATGCTGCAGCAGCAGTGCCTCGACACTGGGATAAACACCGCGTTCATGCTTCAATGCTAAAGCAGCAGCAGCAGCAAGCAGCACAATCGTCCCGTGGACAGCTTCACCGGACGCACACTCGACAGCGAAGGGCAACAAACACAACAGCAGTGGTATCCGTTCGACCTTCACCGGCAAAAGAAGTTCGCAGCATTCTCAAACCAGCCGCAGTAACAACAGGAAAAAACGCAACGGATCCCTCCAGCACCATATTCCGCTTGTCTATATCTGCAGCAGTGGTGTCGCAGCGACACCAGCAACACGAATTCACACCTCTTTCTTCCGCGGGGGGCAGGGGCTGCACATCCACCATCTGCTCTAGCAGAAGCTAGCATGCAGGCCCATGCCCTTTCGCCAACGCAGCTGGATTCTTTCGCAAAATTTCTCTGTCGCATGGCTAGCCGCAGCAGCAATATAGCTCGTCTGTCCCGCTGCTGCTGCTTCAGCCACATCTGTCTTTTCTGATTCCGCAGCCTGAGATCAACTGAACCCTTGTTTTTCTCATAATACTCTTGCTAGTGATGCTATTTGCGCTGCCTGTGCTGCCCAAAGGAAAGCGCACGACCACCAACAGCGGCGCAAGTGTCGACAGCAGCAGCATTACCAGCAGTAGCAATACCCCAGGAGCAGCAATACCCGCAAGAGCAGCAGCAATAACCGCGACAAAGCACCAATAACCCCAACAGCAGCACTCATACCTGCAGCAGCAGTAATATCTACAACAGCTTTGCCAGAAAATGAGCAGCAGCACGACGGGCAAGAGCAATATGCTCTACCAGCAGCAGCAGTAGGACTATGAGCAGCAGCAAGGAAGGTAAGACTCACCTGCGGGAATCAAATTGGAAGATGATAGCAGTATAAGAAGTCGATAGAGCGTTAGGTTCAACGGTTAAGAAATCGATGACGACGCTAATAGTGTGCGATTGCTAATGAATGCGTTGGGGACAAAGAAAGGGAGGGTATCGCGACCTCGCTTGGTCCTGCAGCAGCAGCCGCTGCGCTGTCACAGCATCAGAGGCACAGATAAACTGGGCGTATCCCCGCGGCCTTTGAATGCGCGATTGGAAGAGACCTGAGCAAAAGATAACGCCAGGCCAGTCTACTGGCCCGGGTCGCTGAAGCTCTGCGTCAGACACCAGTACCTAGCTGCTAAAGAAGAATATGAAGATATTCCATGCCCTCCGCGTCTTGTTGCTGCTGGCCATACAAACCGGTACCTACGGGACTATCAGGAACTATATTATACTTCACACGCTGCACAGTCATGCATGCATGGGCCACATATCATATGCCCGCCACCTTCTCCTTCTCCCAAGCCTGTTCGTATTCCTCCTGCTGCTCCTCCTGCTCCTGCTCCTCCTGCTCCTGCTCCTCCTGTTGCTCCTGCTGCTCCTGCTCCTCCTGCTGCTCCTGCTCCTGCTACTCCTGCTCCTCCTGGTGCTCCTGCTCTCCTCCTTCTATTCCTGCTCCTCCTGGTGCTCTGCTCCTCCTGGTGCTCCTGCTCCTCCTGGTGCTCCTGCTGCTGCTCCTGCTGCTGCTCCTGCTGCTGCTCGTGCCCCACCACGTGGTCCTCCAGCGGGTCTTGTCTCCTGGAAGATCGGCTCCAAGTCGAAAGCTGCACTCGATAGCAGCCCGTCTAGCAGCCAAGCTACATCGGTCTTCGTTCGTAGACTCGCAGCTGCACCATCATATCTGGAGAGGTGCGCAGAGTAGCCGCAGCGACCGTGGGTTGAGCAGCAGCTGCTGCACTGATGGTGTGATAGCCGTGGAAGAGAGCACGGCAGGGAGTTGCTCAAGGGCATGCTGCAGGGACGCGCGCACAGCAAAAATCAACGTGATCTCGGAGTTGACTGCAGCAAACAAAACGAAAGAGACAAGATAAAGAAGAAAAGAGAACAGCCTCGGCGATGTTGGGGCGATCTCCGAGAAGCAGTTGCACTTCGGTTATTGTCGCAGCGGCATACTCAAAGCCGATTGGAAACAATCGCCGTCTATACATTTCGCGGCGAATGAGAGGTTTTTTGATTGCGAAGCACGGCGCCAACATCAGATTTCGAAGGATCTTCAAATTCCTCTTTTTCTGATCGACTCCTTCGCTTCTTCTGCGTTCCCCGCTGCGGCGGTGCTTTTTGCAGCAGCCTGCACATGCACAGCCTCAGCAGCAGCTTGACGCGCTTCTTCAGGTTCCTCCACAGAGATGCGTTGCCGCGGTCGTTCTGTAGGAGCAAAGAGAAGCACAGCCGGCTGAGGCCTATACCCTTCGCTTCGTGGCAGTGGCTTCGCTCTGGCATTGCTTTGGCCTTCAATACCGAAGGAAAAGCTCCGTGCTGCTGCTCCTCACGCAACCAATGCAGAGACCTCTCATCCTGTTGCTGTTGCTTATATGAGACAGACGGTTCCTCTTCGAAAGAAACAGCAGAAACAGAGGCCTGCTGCTCCCGGAAGATAAAAATGCCGCTTCTGCTGCAGATCAGGAGGACTATCAGATACCTGCTGCTTGTCCAATGAAGATGTAGGAACAGGCCGAAGACGATTATGTGCAATGGAACAGTTGCTGCTGCTGTCGGTCACAATCAGACGCCCAGTGTTGTCGCTGCAGCAGACGCGGAATGAACTGCTGAGGCTGGCGCTGCTGAATCGAAACTGAAAGACGCTGTACCAACTCGCGAAGAACAGGACGCTGCGGCTCACGTTGCTGAGCGGAGATCTGATGGTGCTTTTGTAGACTGCGCACTCTCTTGAGGGTTAGCACTATCATGTGGTTGCTGCTGCGGGTGCGTCAAGGAAACAAGTTCTTCTTCCCACATTGCATCTGAGACGCGAAGTATTGCTGTCCGTCAGCCACCAGCGTCTGCTGCTGCAGCGGCAGACGATGCTGCTGCTCTTCAGCGCCTCCTGCTGCTCTCTCTGTATCCTGTTGCACTCCGACGAGTTCTGGTTGCTTGTCGAAATCAAAGCTGCATTTGTTCTTCCAAAGTGAAGCTGCTGCTTCTCCTGCGCGCCACACAGCTGCTGTTGCTGCGTCACGACGAGCGGCTGCTGCTGATGTTCTTCTTCCACCTTCTCAGCGGGCACAGGCCCAGATGGTTGTTGGTGTTGTGCCTCCTCCTTGCTGCGGAGTCACCTCATGCTGCTCAGACGCTGCAAGGAAAGAACAAGAAAACACAGCTCGAGAAGGCTGCTGCGGCTGCCCTGATGAATGCATTGCTGCTGCAGCTGCTGCGCAGATTGCTGGTGAAGCCGCTGCGAAGTAGAAGTGCGCTGCCCTTGCTGAGCAAGCACAAACTGCTGTTGTTCACTGTGGCGGGAAGATGGAGGAGATGAATGAGACGGGGCTGACACTGCTGCGATGGTGTAGATTCCTGATGCTGCGCAGCACGCCGCCATTTTTTGAGCAGCTGCGCCTTCATTTTGCTGCTGCTGTAGTTCAGGTCTGCAGTCAGCTTTCAACGCTTCTAGAAGAGCCACAGGCACGACCTCTCGGTTGGTTTACTCAAGCAAGAATGAAAGAGGACAGCAACGTACCTTCTTCATGTACGCTGCTACATCGAATACATCGCTGGTTGAAAACAGGCTCTTTGTTCAACTGAAGGAGGAGGTGTGGAGTGACTTTGCAGCTGCTGCTTTTGGAACTGCTGGGGTGTGGATGCGGGACGGCTGTCACTGATGATAATGTGGTGGCTGCTGCTCTTGTCTCGTCTGTGATGCTGAGAAGCAGTTGCCGAACGTGTTCTACGACTGCTGTACTCGAGACGTTGCTGAACTTCAGCAGTTGTACGCCACAGCAGCACGGCTCTCGCGGCTGCTGTGTTGCTGCCCCACAGCAACAGCTGCTCCGTCGTCCACTTGAAGAGCTGATGCTGTTCCTGAGACTACCAGCCTGCCGCTGGAGCCGTTGAGAAAATGAAAGCTCTCTGAATGCTTCTGCGCTTCTCCTTGGTGCCTTTTTTTCAGACCTGGTACGTCTTGTGGCATACAGAGTGCTAAACCAAGGCGGATCTGCAGCTCCTGCTGCTGCTTGCATGCGCGTGGCTGTTCAGAAGGTACTGCTGCTGGCGCTTGAAAAGCATTCGTTTTCTATCCGACTGCACTCTGTACAGAGGCCGCTACTGGATGCCCGTGAGTCTGAAATCTTGCTGGTTCTTCCACGAAGTCTCTTCCATATTCTCTTCCGGTGCAACACGCAGCTCTACAGAGGATGCTGCTGCAGCAAGCGAACGGGGAACCGTACGTCGCAGCAACAATACACAATAGTGTCTCCTAACTCTTCGATAGATGAGAAGCGGCTCTTTCAAATCATTGGGCTGACCAGCAGGCTCATGCTGCTGCGGTTCTGCCGTTCGGCAGCCTCTCCGGTTTCTCTAGCCTCATTTTGTTCTCTCTCTTTTCTGTCATGTGGTGCTGCAATATCTGTCCTTCCGATTAAGCTGCTGCTTTTCCCTTTCTGCTGTTGCTGCTGCATTTGTCTTGGGGCGCTCCTTCTGAAAAAGACGGTTTGTGGATACGCGTGTGCCGCTGTGACTTCTTCGGAAAGAAAGATAAAAAACAAGAGGTCCAGACGATCTCTATTTATTGAGAAAGAAGAGAGTAGATAGAGAGGGATGATGCTGCTGCTATCGTTTTTCTCCTTTTGAAGCTTCTTTGCTATGACTCTGGTACTGCTAGGTAGTGGCGGCGCTCGACAACGCAGGAGAGACAGACGCACCGGCCGCTGTGATGGTCGCAGTAAAATTTCGAGCCAAAAATGCCGAAAAAGCGAACGTTTCGAAAAAATGCAGCACCCTCTCACAAGGCAAACTGGCATAAATAAGATATTCCATAAAATAAAGGATTTTAGCCATAGGGCGCTGTTCCTCGTCCACCTCAAACCAGAGAGAGGCACGCACGCTCGCGGAAAACAGAGAAGCGACCGAAAAACAAAAAAGCACACTCAGGACTTTTAGAGTAGACACACCACCGGACAGTTGCAGTCCAGATATAGACGTGACAGAGATTTATAGAGAGATCGGTGACATGGTAAATCACTGGTGACTCGTACTGGAAAAAAATCGCATTCAAATACAGTTTTCGAATCAAACAGAAACAAGACATACAAGAGGGGAGATAAACGCAGAGAGACCGGGAAGGAAAAAGCAGAAAATACTTGAAATTGGTTGCGAAGAGAAAAGCAGTTCAAACTCCTGGGGAAAGTAGGCTGCAGGGCAACCAGATTTCCGTGTTTGGGAGGCTGACTTACAGGCGAAAGAAGCGAAACCATCTGGGCGTGTCAGTTGAGAAAGCAACAGAAAACGAAACGCGACGAAGACATGAGAAGGCCAAAGGATCGATCAGAATGCGTTTTTTCTGGTACACTCCTCAGCTAGTTGCGAAAGTGATATCGATTCTACTTCTGGAGGATATTCGCCAAAGAGAGAAGCAAGCCAAAAATCAAGGAAACAAGATTGCAAGAGAGAAACAGTGTTTAGTGTCGCTTTGTAAAAATGAAGAAAAAGAAGGAGACACCCGCCCGCGGCCTCTGTAAGGCAGCTAGTCCGTAATACAGTGGTTATATGTATGCTTGGAAGCTGTAGGCATTAAAAGATCATCGATATTCACGGAACCAAAAAAAGATGAGTACGCTGATGAGAGTCCATCAGACGGCTTTTTGCCACACTCCTTTATGCGACTGAGATTCTTCCTTACCCAAGTCAAGTGACTGTGATATATTTTGCCTCCGCACTGAAGAAGCACGGTGTCATTTCGAGTTCAACTTCAAAAGAGAGAAGTCGAGAGGTCACGAATGGACTGTCGAAAACAGGGAAGGTCATACACAGGTGTTGAAGGGACAGAAATCTGTGTCGCCCGCTGTACATTGGGATGAGATTTGCTGCCTGTGTTTGAAAGTGCAAGAACAAAACGGCACGACCGGATGAAGAAGTGGTGGCGCTGGAAGTATTCTTTCAATAATTCTAGTAGAAGCCGAGGACGGCGCGCTCGTGGCATCTCACGCGAATTCCTACACGCGCCATCGAAGAGGTGCCACCCGGCTGTCTAAACACCGCACTGAATAAGCGACAGAGGAAAGAGTGAAGAGTCGTGTGGTCTTTAAGCCCATCATCATGGTCTGTGCCGCGTTAGAATTCGCTGATACCTCGAGCTGATATGGTAAAAATGAGGAGTTGTAGAAAATTCAGCGGTAGTGAGCTGCTCCAACTTTCTAAAAGGTGGGTATAAGCAGCTATAACGTTAGACGATGGTCCTGGATGAGTGCGGTGTGCATCGGTGCACCTTTGAACGAAAGTAAATTGGACAGAGGCACTTGGTTGTGCAGGAACTTATGCTGAGGATGATGAAGCCTTCCTTCGTGGAAGAACTGATTCACTTGCGTGCCTCTCTATTGAAGCGTCGTCAGCGAAACAGTCACTCTGCCCCCTGTGTAGACCTTCAAGATTACTGGTGTGTGTGCCCTTGCACGCGCTCGCTGGTGTAAGGGATGGCAGAAATAAGTAAAAAGAAGTCCACTTTTGTAGCTCGTGAGATAAAATGGGGAAACATTGCTGTATGTGTCTAGCAAAGACGTGAAGCCATTGCAGAGTCCAGGCGTAGAGCTACGGAGCAGAAAGCCAAATCGGGATGCAGCCAGAATGAAAAAAAAAAGAGAAAGCACAAAGGGGATAACGCGGACAAAGTCTTCCGGAAGCAATACGCACGACAGGAAAACTGAACAATTTTCCCATATCTTTACATGAAACTGTAGACGTCAGGTCACACCCGTATAAGACACGACGGTACCGGGCATTTGCACCCCCTACATGCTGAAGTATGTCTTTGTGCTACTCGACGCGAAAGTGTTCCCTACGGCAGTCCTGCCTGTACGAAGAGGAAAAAGAAAGATAGATACATTTCAATTACATCACAAATTCAGAGATGAGACAAAACTGTGGAAGCGATATTCTTCCGGGCAGCTGAGTACAGGCAATGCTAACAACAGTGAGTCGTCCTTGCGATGCGTCAGCGCTTACAACACATGGCACAGGGTACACATGAAGAGGGCGGGGTTCGTCTGCAGATGTATTGCTCTCCTGTGAACCGATGTTACGGCAGTGTTGCACCTCCGGGAACGGATTCAATGGGTTGCATTATCTAACAGTAACCGTGAAAAGAATGCGGTGACTTCTGCGGCTATCTGAGCTGTTTACATGCAGCAGCCAACTCGCTCCATGCATCGGTGCGACGGGTGGAGGCGGCGGTGGATTGGAGTGACGTGTAGTAAAAGAAGTCCACAGAACGGATCTGTGGCAGTACTCATCGGAATACACATTTTATGTACAGATAAGCACGAATTCCGTGCAAGGTAAAATATATAGTCTGTGGAAGGTGTTCTACCATCGAAATCGGCAGGCGACCACATATGTGCTCACATTGACAGGGTCTTGTCGCTCTCCTCCTGTCCGGCCTCATATGAAACGTACACGAGTCAAGTACTACTGATATATCTAAATAGCGCTATCCCTTGCACGGTTCAGCTGAGAAGTTCTATATTAAGAAATTCCGACGACGATGATATTGCCACGTCTGTGTACACACCCAGGAGCATGCACGTGTGCTACTATGTGCACATCTTCTTTGTGCACTCTTCGTGAGCACAGCAGTGCTGCAGAAGCTTGAGCTCGTGAGAAGTACGTGCATAACACAAGCTCATACGTGCAAGACGTGCGTACTCGTGTTTGTGAGTGTACAAACTTAAACACTGTCAGCATACATATGTGAAGCCTTTGCACGTATGCATATAACATACAGAGGTATCTAGGCAGAGAGCGAGACAACCTGAGGGACGCACAGCCCTCCATATCTGTTCTACAGCACGCAGAGGCAAATATGGTGTATATCTACATACAGAGGTCTATATATTGAGGGAGACAACCAGAGGGATACGCGGCCCTCCATGTCTGTTTTACAGCACGCAGAAGCAAATATGGTGTATATGTATGTGTATATGTACACTTCTTACTGCGTCTAGGAAAGGTAGATATTCATTCATATATCCTGTCGAAAATACCTGGGTGCGTTTCCATATGCGTACTCATCTGCTCAAAGACATGCTAGTGGCAAATATAAACTGCCGCATGTGTGCAAGGTAGACACGCACACGCTTATGGGTTGTAAGCTCTATTATTTTTACACTGTACTAATGAACACTGCTTACCAACGTGTCTCCCTTGACGGTCTATGCTCTTGTGCAGAGGACAAATCTGCTTTTCACTCTGTTTGTTCAATTTCGGCACGATGTGGGCTCGCCCGCTACCTCCAACTGTCGGTTTGTCCCTCTCTCGCCCACATTATATATATATATATATACACGGATGCCTATGCTTGTGTCGGAATGCAGTGGGATAGAGCGATTTCAGGTTTGGAGTACATTTGCATACCTACACGCGTATGCGTGTAGCAGGCTCTCATATATAAACGTAGTCCAATTGATTTGTGATAAGCGTACGCTTGTATTCGCTGATTGGCCACGTTCCCGCAAATCTGTGTATATACCACCAGTAGCTGCTGCTATTTTCGCGGTGCTGTCTTGCATGAAGAATGACCTTCGTCGACTTATTACGGCTGCAAATCATTACCAGTATGTCTGTCAGAAGTGCTTGCATGAATTAAAATGCAGCATATGCATGTGTATAACTGTACAGACATGTGGATTAATAAAACAGATGTGTGCGCATTGAGAGTACTCAGTCACCCTGCGCCTACGCGTGATTGACCGTGACAACGGCATGGATGCCACCGGTTCAGCGTCGCTATAACTAGCCTTCTGAAGATGCTTGGAAAAATTACACAGTGCAGACATGCGCAAGGATATAAAAGCGTGCGTGTACGCCTGCACGCTGCCAAATGCCGTGAAAGCTGCTTCGCCTGCGTGTTTATTTATATAGGAAGATCCTAAGCAAGACGGTAGTCCAGTCGGGACTGATTGAATGTATGGAACCGTGTTATGTGCGTATGCGTATAGGTATGCAGCTGTATACAAATTCTTTCTGTGCCACTTTGCAACAGCACAACCGTATGCACGCACGGTTGAAAGAGGTCTACCTGTTTGCGTCTCTCTATGCATCAGTACAATATTTACATGAGTCTATGGAAGCAGACGGCCACGCGCAGTTGGCTGATGTGTGTTATCTATACTTTCATCATGAATACGTAGAAGTTTCCCCATTGAGCAAGCACGACGACTCACGTCCCTGCGTGCAGAGGCATATTTTGCACATGTACAGGAACGTGTGCGTAATTCTATCACAAATGTACTGAGAACCTACGCAAGAATATACCCGCACATGCATACACTTGTACACATAACACGCTAGAGATGAGAACTCCATTTTACCACTACTCATGCACCATATTTCAGGAATACATTTCTGTGACATACGTGTGCACTCACAGATTTGCCTAGCTGTTTTTTGTCGGGGTATACATACTTACACCTCATATGCGTATACGCTTGCGTACACATGCACAACTGTAGGAGGAGCGTACTAGGCCTTTTTTTTCCTACCTATGCACACATGTGTGTATGTATATATATAGATATATATATCTATATATATATATATATATAGAGAGAGAGAGAGAGAGAGAGATCGATAGATAGATAAATAACTTGATAAATATACACACGGATGTATGACATACGCGCATAGCCGCTGAGAGGAGGTGTGTAGGCCGTTTTGCATAAAATACTGCGTGGCCTTAACCTATTGTACGGGACAGTTTAATCGTCCTCAGAACCTTTAACCTACATACATACGCATATTCGTTTACTGTCCTTCGTATCCACCCATATATCTACACAGGCGTATCTTAGTTCAATCGAGCCTTTAGGTTGTGTCAGACATCCATTCCCACACACGTTCGTATTGTTGTACTAGGAGATATGTGAATCCACAGACAGGAGAATGGGTGGTGCTCTTCATGGGCTTGAATGATCTCTACGTGCCAAATGAGATCTGTACGTGGATGTGTTCACATGTGTGCGTAGATACATACATTATCGTAGCTCATTATAGTCTAATTGCCTTCCCTAATCCACATACTGGGGTTGTGTGTGCTCACTATAATGTACATCGATTCAAATTTTCTAATCACAACCGTAGAGCAACTGTTGATAGTTACTCAAAAGGCAGTGTGGAGGGGTAAAAAGATTTTGAGCTGTGCTGCTGTGGAAGATTTGACGACTGCCAGTGAACTACGCTTGCACATTCGTATAGTTGTAGTAAATGGTGTGAACCGCCTTCACGAGATCTACACACGAGGCCTGCTTTCATCATGAAGTGGGAAGAGAAGATATGGATACTTCAACAGTGAGTCGCAGATCCGTACATCCTGCCTAAACAAACATAGGCCAGCGTAGACGCAGCTATTATATTGCAAACAGTCATGTACTACTGTGTTTGTCCGTTACGTGCATGTACAGACGCAGAATGTGCTAATACGCACACACAGAGAAGACGTGCTTGTCTGTAGCGCGGGGTGTGCAGCTAAATAGAATGTGGACTTTCATCAGAGCGCATCTTCTTCAGTTATGTAGTGTTTCACTCGGCAGAAGGCTTGCAGCTCATAGAGCAGAGGCACTATTCCAGCCAGTACCGTTTTTCCGGCCGAACGACAAGACCAGCAGCCCCACAAGTATGGCCTGTACCGTTGAAGGTAAGCCACAAGGGCAGCTGCAGCAACAGCAGGAGCTGCGCCACAAGCCTCCCTCATAACCTCAGCAGCGAGAGCACGACGCTCACCAGCATCAACAGCAGTATGTGAAAACTCCAGTAGGAAGCTCAGCAGAAGAATAGAGCAACAAGATCGTGAACACCTCCAAGCGAGCGCCACTTGCGTGCGTTCTGCTAGTAGAACGTGGCGATCTCCGTAGTTCATGCGGGTGCGGCGCAGTTAAATAGCGGACAAAAGTGCAGTTGTTCATACCGCGGGACAGAACCAGTCGGACCACAGAGGAGCAGCACCAGCAACAACACTAAACAAGCAGTACTAGCAGGAGCAGCAAGCAAATCGCAGCCGCTGAAAAGTCACAAACCCTCGCAGCAGGATCACAAAACACGATATCCGCAGCAGCAGCTGCTCCAGCAGCCCCAGGTCGAACACGGCAGTCGAGTTTATCTGCAGCAATAGCAGTTGTAGCAGACAGACACGAAAATCTTCAGCGCAACATCACAGGTCTGAAAGGTACTTCATGTGGCGGCTGGTGCAGCTGGTCAGTTGGCTGCTGTGGTGTAGGGAGCTCTTCCGTCTTCGCGACGACTCATTCGTTTTCAACCTTTTTCCGCTGAACAAACGCTGCCCTTTGGTGCACATGTAGTTAGTGCTACACACGAACACCATCGAAGAGATGCACACAACAGGCGAGCGCTGCCCGTGACAGCACCCTGCCAGAACCCGCCTGACATCCGCAACTTTCCAGAGTTTAGAATTACGCGCGTGGTCCAGAGCAGCGGTGGTATACATGGTGAAGTGAGACTTTTACAAATTTTCAGATACTTGCGTTGAATTTTTAATGAAAACTAGCCGCTTTTGGCTTCCGTGCTGCACTACCCGCTGTTCTTCCCATTTCAGATCGTGCATCGCTGCGTCGTTAGCAAATGTATGGCTCGCTGAAGAAAGAGACAACGTTTCTTTTAATTTGCCAGTAACATTAGGCGTTTTCATGGGACTAGGCGTCTGAACAGAGTTTATGCGTCTCATAATGTGGTCGTGGCACCACTGGGAGGGGCATTTGCGCTAGGTTCTGCCTTCGCAGCGCCCTCGGGACAGAAGCGTTGTCCCACCCAGCTTCTCAAAATCCCCAGCGCAAACAGTTTGTCTTCAACTCGCCGGCGCATGACTCTTAGTGGGGAGTCACCAACGAAGTACAGCAACAGAAACCGTATGTTCACGAAACGAGGCAGAAGTAGTGACTGCCGTTGCTATAGTTGGCTGCTGCGCAGGCAGGTGCGATCCAGGCTGCGCTCATCAAACGCACCGTAGAGACCGTAAAGGCAACAAAAGACCCCGCGAGGAAGGAGCACCTTGATTTCTGTTGGCTATTCGCCTTCAAAGGAGCCCAGTAGCTGCCGTTGGTGCCGCTGTGGCCTTTGGCCGCGCTCGTATTGTTTGAAGCGGCACTTCCCTTGTCCATGGTGGTATTCTGGTTTCCACGTTGTCAAGGTTTGAAGAAAAACTTTTCCTTGTTCCTTGTCATTCGTCTTTGAGTCTCCGTCGAACCCGCCGACGCATGACTTTCAGTGGTGAAAGATGTGCTGCCGCCGATATGTGTATTGTCACACGTCAAGGGTCCCCTCCTGTCGTCTCTGATATACTCGTATGATGATTTTCCTGTGCGTTCCTCTATACAAGGACGAACTGAGCATTTTATACCCCTGTGTCATCTGTTTTATAGGCCAGGGACATTGAGGGGACAGGTTGTTGTTCTAACATGCGGCGCGAGGCATACAGGTGCTCTTCGATGTAGGGTTGTTTCACTACGTTCAGGTCGGTACCTTCTTTCAAACCTGTGTGCCCATTGAGGGAGAGAATAACACAAAGTGGACGGATATAGAAGAGAATGACAGTGCTAACTGATTCGTTCTTGTAGAAAATATCCCCCTCTCCTGGAAATATCCGATGAAGATGTTCGGGGATAGTTAGTGTTTTCTGAGTGTTGATGCCATTGTCATTCGTTTCCTGCGTAGCCTGCCATCTTCTATTTCAGCCGATCATTTTGAATAGACTGCGAGGAGCGCATCTTTTCAATATTTTTTCGGGTGTCTTTTTGTGATTCTGCGTCGAAGTCGTACTTCCCCCTTCTTGTTTCCGAGTTCGTCGCCTCTCTGTTCTGACTTCTCGGTCGGGTCTGTTGGGCGCCACACTTTCTTCATTTATCTCCGCCCACTTGTTTTTGTTTTTTTTTTTTCTGCCGTACGTTTTCCACGCGGGCTTTTTGCTTCCCACTCCTGGCTGTTGTTGCCTCTTTTGGCATTATATCCCGTCGCCATTTCTTCTGGCGTCGTTATTTCTGGGCGTCGTCTTGAGCGCCTCCCCGCGGTTGATTTGTTTTTTATTTGATTTCCACTTCTACGATGGCGATAGGAGACGCAGCGGAGGCGTCCTCGAGGGCTGCTGACGAAGGCACGCTCATTTGTCCGTCTACGTCTTTCTCTACAGCTCAGCTGGATAGAGGAGGAATGGCTACCGAGGGACAAATACCGCGAAAGCGACAAGGGTCTCGCCAGCTCCTTCTGTTGGTGGTGCAGCTGCTCTGTATGGCAGGGGTTGGAGCTTATTGTTTATACGCCACAACAGTCGAGCCGGTGTCAATTGGATTTTTCTGCAATGACGACAGTATTCGGTTTCCTCTGATGAAACAAACTGTCCCTACAACTGAAGCGCTGCTGATTGCCTTGTTGTGTCCTTTGTTCATTCTTCTTTTGGTCGACTGGGTAGCTGTGCAAGAATTTGGCGGTCCCTTCTGCTGCGCTCCTCAGTTGACAAGCTGCTGTCGTGCACCTCCCCTGGTGCGCGGCTACTATCGAAGTATCGGCGGCTTTTTTCGCGATGCTCTGTGCATACGCTGTCACAATAACGGGGGAAGATCTGCGTCGGCCGACTAAGGCCGCATTTTATTGCCGCCTGTCGTCCAGACTGGTCACACATTCGCTGCAGTGATGCAACCGGCTTTTCTACATTGATAAATTCCAATGTACCAGTGGAGATGCTGCTGCGATCAAAGAGGCTCAGGTGTCCTTTCCTCAGGCCACTCCAGCAGTGCCATGTGCGCCATGGTTTACCTTGTGCTCTTTCCAATCTCGACTTGTGTGGCTAGATCGCTCTGCTGCGGCATTGAAAAGTGGACGATCGACGGGTTCTTACGTCACACGTGCACTTTGGAAAACACTCAAAGGACTGTGTCCTTCCTGCAGTTGCTAGCATTTGCTGTCGCCTTCTTTATTGGCCTTTCTCGTATTCGCGACCGCTATCATCACCTTCTGATGTTGTCGCCGGCTTCTTGATTGGATTTCTTGCTGCACTATACGCAGCCTTCTACATCGCCGGCTTCGGCTTCTGGAGAGATGCCGCAGAGTCCAAAGGTGAAAAGGATGATATCGATCTCGCGGTTTAGTGCCGAGAGATACCGACGAAAGCAAGCCGTGTGCATTACAGGGAAACAGACTCAGAGAGGAGGAGGAGGAGGCAGGTATCAGACAGAAAGCATTGGTTGATCGAGAGTGAGGTGCAGAGTGGCGTTGCTCTATTTTGGAAAGTGCAAATGTTTTTCCATCAAACCATTGAGGCACGAAGAAGTGAATTTGCTCGCGCCAGATGTCAATATAGCGCCATTGTTGCACTGCGATAAGCGAACAGAGGAATCGCGCTGGTGGATATCTCTGTATAAGTGAAACACTCGCGATGACAGAATAAACTCGTGTTCTCTGCTATGGATGCGATGTCTCTTGTATTCTCTGTCGGCTAATCGCTACGTCTCACTCTACGCGCGAGCGTGTATATGTAGATAGAGGAGGGAGCGCAGCGTGTCGCTGCGTTTCTCTGGTAGCACAAAGTTCTTCGAGGCTCTCAGTTGAAAGAGGGGTTGTCGCGGTCACTACGCTCTACCGAGCAATATTCTTCGGCACACACATATGAATTTAATAGTGAGGGGTTGTTATCATTCATCAACATGCCTTGATCAACTGTGCATAACCGCTACCCTCTGTTACTCTCAACAGCACGGCAAAATAGACAGTAGTGATGGATAATCATAGCTGTAGGAGATTCATAAACATCAGCAGAGGGGATTATCCTGACGGGTGAAAAGTTGTGCGAGAGAGTGTGGTGCTAGCTGCCTTCACGGCTCTCCACACAACGCATCACGCAGATGCACATGTATCCGCAGTTTGGAGATACATGTCTTTCACTGCGTGCGGCAACAGTTATACCAGCTATACTCACGTGCTATATGGAGCTGACAAAGCGTATATCACCGGAAATTTTATACATGCGTATATATCCACATTGTACTGCTGAACATTGTGAAAAATCTTCTGCTCTACTCTCTCGCATCTCCAGAGGTCATCTCCACGTTCTTTCGCTGATGATTAGTGTTGTGTATACATCCTTGTTAATCGATTATTGTTCTTTGTTTCCATGGTTTCTGTGGGCAGCACGAGTGCGTGCCACCCAGAGTGAGTTCTTACTCTATATCGACCAATGTAAAGCTTCGGGACGCGTGCCCATGTGAATATCGGAATCTGCGACGCATAGACGTCTTGTATGGACAGCTGAAGGACTGGGAAGAACACACGAAAACGCCTAAGAACGGCGGAAGTAACGCCGCCTCTCAATAGGCCACCGTTACGCTGCATTTCAATGATGGTGAACTGTGCATATGTACTGGAATGCGAGCATTGGAGAATTGTTGCAACAATATGAATGCGATTGGTGGTGATAGAATTGCATCGAGATCCTCAACTCTACGGGATACAACCCGCCTTGTCGGATGTGTCAATCCTTTGCCACCGGTCATAAGCATACGGGGATGGAAAGGTGCTTAAATCGTTATTGTCTTGGATTAACAAGGCTCGTCCTCTCTATGACTGGGAGGAGAAATACGCATGTGTCCCTTGTTCCTCCTGTCACACCTCGTCGACTAAGTGTATTGTTTTTACTTCCATTCCTGGTAAAAAATGGGTTGCTGAAGGTGTGTCCGTATAATAAGCAGTTTTTAAGTCGCGCGGTATCTTCTTGGTAGGCTGTTTGTATTGATATTTCCAATCATGCCTTTCTGGCCAGTAGTGGGCCATGGAAACCGCAAGAGTGAGAAAGGCTTATTTGATGTTCATGTGTCATAGGCTTCGCACAACTACTTTTTCTCTAGAATACACCGTTTCGAGTGGAAATAAACGCACCTGTGCGTCAGTCCAGGATATGCGTCTGTGGTGTTTGCCTGAGCTGTACTCATATATGTATGTTCACGTATGTAACGTACAAAGTTGAACGGTATCAGTGCCAACGGATTAGACGAGTCCTGTCTTTTCCACGAATCAACAATTGGGCGGTGTCCCTGCACTTCTTCATTAAGAGAAACTTCCTTGTGGAAAGTGATTGCACATCCTCGGGGCCGCGAGGAACTTCAGTCCTGTCGAACCCGTTGCAGAAGACTGACAAGAAAGCCAGTATATGCACGTGTCTAACTATTTGCCGAAACAATGGTGTATCAAGTTCAAGGATATTGCGCGTGAAAATGCACATGTTTAAACGAGGTAGGTTCTTGAGAAGATTTGTGTCGGAGAATCAGGATTTATAGAAGTGCAGAGTCAAGCGAACATACAGGTGGAAGTCCAAACGCAAACGCTTCCATACCTGCAGGAGCGTGGCAGCACAGATTGCTACAAATTATACCCAGAAGCAAAGTTTTTGCATCCTTCATCCACACGGAAGGGCTCCTAGAGTAGCGTCATCCTTTCAGCTACTGTCGGAGCAATTCATTCATGTAAGCTAGCGCACACACTAGCTAGCGCTGCGTGGGTCAGAAAACCCCCAGAACACGTAAGTGCATACGGCCCTCCACTCGGTAGCGTCCTGTTGAATGCACGCAAGGTAGTGCACGCCGTTATGCATATGTTCATCTGTAGTTGCAGTGTTTACGTATTTACATGCGCACATATTTGTCACGTTGCACGTGTGTCGACACACAAGTGGATTTCTGTCTTGCTTTGCCTTCGACAACGTGTAATCATTAAGAAGCCCTGTATTACGCACGCGTGTCTGCTAATTTTCAGGCATCAAACCATTAAGTCAAGACCATACGACCACTGCATAGACGGATCACTATGCCAATCATTTTCTCTGTGCTAACGAAATGTTGAACGCGTTGCATCTCACGTGCACGTGCGCCGGTGCTATCATGCCTTCCATGCTTGAGGTGGCTTTTCTTTTACATGTCCCACAAATATATCTTGTGTTCATATGAGGCCTGCTCACTACCACACACTCAAGGTGGAGAGATTGTAATCTAAAGGCATATACCTTCATGTACGCAGTCGCGGAGAAAACCGAGTCTTTACAACAACTGCACACCTGTCGTATCATTACTCTTAGCAAGATGCTCCGGCCGAGTACATTACGGCACCTTGGCATGTGCCGGGTGCATAGTGGTTACTCAGTCGAAACGCTATGCCTTCCCTCTCTGTATTTCATGATAGTGGATAGTCGTGCTTTGCTGCCACAACAAATGCCGCGGTTTTGCTCGTTTTTATCAGGAAGGCATGCGTCCAGTTGTTGTGCATGCATTTTTGGAAGATGGAGGCTCGCGGCGGAACTCCGAACATGAACCCACGGAGTTTCCTCCAGGTGGGCAAAAACACGTATAGTGTAGCTGGAATCGGAGCTTTTTCAAGTGGCCGCGTGTTTGTCTGTACAGGTCGCGGAAGTGTGAAGTTAAGTCTGGCAGAACAGATGTGTACAAATCCCGTACTCTTCAGCGACTCATGGAAGCGTTTTACGCTTGGGCGAGTTGTAGCAATGACAAGGCCGGCCAGAAACTACCAGTAAATCTATTCGTTAAATATGAGCTAACGTTGTCACTGTTTATAACTGTGTCGGGAGCTTTTATGAGTGAAAACGACAGGAGCGTTTGCGATAGACGCAAATACAACTGGTACATGCTGCGGTGGCAGCGATCCGTTCGTCGCAACGACAGCAGAGCTACAGCAGCAACAGCAGAGCCACCAACAGGGCGGTGCTTACCTATTAAGACAATCATCCGTGCTAGTTGTAACTGCGTCCATTAGTAGTTGCTAAAGTTGTCCAGCCCAGTGACGCATGTTCTGATACAGTGCGCTTACCAGCGTTTCAAATTCATGAAGCTCCATTCTGAAAAACAGATCATTTTAGAATTTGGCGCAAATTTTCAATACTTACATATGTAAAAGGTATCATGTACTCGCAATAGTTTGCTAGACCTCGTCCTACCGGTGCGCGCATTATGTAGTCCCATTCGTTCTACATCAAAGCTCCGCTCAAGAACGCCACGTCGTGATGCCTGTTCTCCAGAAAAGCAGCAGAACTACAAACCTTCTCAAACATTTTGGATGCTCTTCTTCAAGCATACCTCTGAAGGCTATTCGTCGGTCAGGCAGAAATAAGCTTTTCATAGCGTAAGTGTAGTCCTAAGGGACAATCGATTATCCTTGCAAAGTGCGTCCGTGTTGCAGCAGTGAAATTTGAGCAGGTCCCACGTGGCATTAGACAGTTCGTGAAAGACAATACATTCCAGGTTGTTGTAAAAATTACCCTCCTACGTGTGTTAATGCTAATGTGCAGAAGACAATAAGCCGTCGCCCCACACCTGGTTTCTCATGGTTGGCTCTTGCGCGAAGAGCGCATCCAGCCGTTCATGAGGCACAACCACGTGCACGAGACAGGAGACCGTGACTGAAATAGTATGGCTACATTGTTTCAGCTCCCTTCAGAGCCTTGGGCAGATGAAGAAAATATCGACAAATGCATCACGGCCTGTGTAGCAACTTCACGCCTGAAGGCCTGCGCTGGGGAATGCCAGTGTTGAATACCTTTCAAGGTCACAATTCAGCAGAAACATAGGAGCGGCCACATCATCGCGATTCGCCACAGAAAAGAGCAGTGCATCAACCGGAATGTACCACACCAATGAAAAAGCCAGCAAGGCCTCAGCGGTACGCGATAATTTAGACAGTGCGCCAATGAACACCAGTGACAACTTGGGGGAGGATGCCTGATGCATTTTCGACGCTGTGACTATTTTTGGTGCTGGCTTTTTTTTTGAAAATGTTTCTATGTGTGAGCGAATAATAACGCGCCTCCCGTCAGCATATAAAACCAGTAGTATATGTGGCGCGTCCTACTGTTACTAAATGTTGCATGGCGGGTGTGTGTTTGTCCTGAGTGGAAGATGTTTCTGGTGGTGGTGAGAAACCGCGAGCCATTGCACCACGGTCACTGCCAGAAGTGTGCCGCCAACGTTTTACGTCTTTTCAGCAGCTTCTCGCTGTCAACTAACTTTGGCTGTACTTTTCTGCTAAACAATTCCTATCGACACTGAAATTGCGAGCGTGGTTGTAGAAATCAATTCTCAGTCGTACAAAGCCGCGTCCGACCGGCCGACACATGGGCGGCCGACGCTGCTCCTACGTTACTCTGACCGCCCCTCCTTTTGTCTTCCTCTTGGTCTGCCAGCACTACTGACAACAACACAATAACAGAAAAACTGTTCCTCGTATTCCTGCCGCTCTGATTATTCACAATAGTCGTTTGTCCCAGAGATTTCTCTTCTATTCCCTCTATGACTCGCGATATTCTGTTTGACACTTTTTTTGTCCGTTGTTGTACCACCATTTCGACCATGAGAAAACTTGCTTTTTTTCGGGCCGCAGCATCGCTGCCGAGCGTGCCTACGCCTTCCTTTAAAAGCAGGATAAAATGACGTCGGGTCTTGTGGGTCGGAAGCAATGCGAAAGCAAAATACTTTTTGCGCTGTGCGCCACTATTGTGCTTTTTCTATGGTTATTGCTGTGCTGGCTGCGAATTCTGCTGTCGTCGAGCTCACCGACGCCAATTTCGAACACGACACACAAGCGTCGACAGGTGGGACAACAGGTGAGTGGCGGATGCTTTTCTCTCTTAATCACAGCATGTAATCGGGGTAAAACCACAGATTTGTAATTTGAGAGCAGAAGGTTTAGTATGCGTTTTCCACGGAAGAAAGTGCATTGTACCCTGCGCACCTGCAGAAAGCTGAACTCAGCTATACTTCGCACTTTGCACTGTCAACGCGAAACCGACCGGCTTCACCGATAAATCAAAACGATTATACAAAAAGGAAATGCACGCGAGTGACCTGGTGGACGCAACCCGCGAGTCGTATGTCCAATCCTTTGGTTCAAAGCAGTATAAATTGGTCTTCTGTGAAACGCTGTGGTACCCCAGAACGCAGGATGACCCTGCGTTCTACAAGTAGATGAGGAAGATATTTCGGTATTGGCAGAGACCGTGACGGGGCACAGCAATGAACACATGGCTGATGAGATATTCTACTGAACCAGTAGGCATACTTTGGCTTGCAGCCTGCTTTATTAACTCATAAGATTTGAGGAAATACGTAATGAGAAGAGGACGAAGAATGTAATTTCTAAAGATTGTTGAGATAACAGGGCTGCGTAAAAGTAACTCTTCACTCAGCATCATTCTCAGAAACTCAACGAAATGCAGAGGACGTATCATTTGGCAAGATGTTGAATCGAAAAAGCGGAGATTGCCCTGGTGGCATTTTGTCAGGTAGGAGTCTGTTCAGCTACCGCTGCACATACAACTAACGATGCAGTCCACTAACATATACGAAAATGTGAGAGATCACTCACATACTCATTTAAACATCTAACAGCATATCTGGACGGGAACCGCAGGGGAAAATACCAATGTATAGGAAACGTCTTCCACCTCTGTCGTCAAGCTCTCTCTTTGGCTTTTGCCGTGACTCCATTACAGCTCACCCTCGGAACACTCACGGTGCGTGTATACACAGGCTGATATATATTTTTACAATGGATGTGCCTGCGTTGGTTACTGTACGTGGACAGAAAGGAAAGAGCAATTAGCAGCAATGTTGCATCGGAGGACCATCTTTCTGCTGTACGTTAGGTAGGTAGATGGATGATGTGCGTGTTACAAATTTTGAAGATCTTTTTAGACATTCACACTGCATTCTCAGCCACAACGTAAAGAAAAGTTAAGATTAGTGCAGCTTCACACAGAAAGCCACAGGCATCATTCTAACCTTCGCGTCCCCTCTCAACCTGGAGGTAGCGGTTCATACTCATATATAAATATGCCTGATTTGCTGTATATAAAGTGTGTACGTACGTGGAGCTATACAAGAATGTATACGTTTTTGCCTCTGCTCTCAACAGTATATACGTGGCTATGCAAGGAGACGTAGGGTTCCAGAACGGCGCAGTTCCAGCAGTCGCTTGAATTAACTGCAGCAGCCGTTGTGTGTGTGTGTGTGTGTGTATCTATGATAAGGTGTATCATCATATCAATACGTATGTACAAGTATCTGTCCCTTTATACATACGCATATGCAAAGCGGATGAAAGGAATTGCTTCACGATTCAGTTCATTTTTTAGAGGTTTTTGGACGAATCTTCTCTAGCAAGCCCCTGCGGTGTCTGCAAGTACATTCATTTGTTCACTGATTGTCCTTGTTGTCTGGCTAACAGGAGCCGTTGGAAACGTTTTGATTGTACATAAACAGATGTGCACATGTGATCGATTTGCACTCCGGAGATTCGCTGTTTTCATGTCGGCGAAGACTTTTCTACTATGGCAGACCTACCTGTGTATCTCTGGATATTGACAAGTAACGCCACTCTTCCTTTCTTGCAGTACTGTTCTTGGTGTCCTTGAGACGTATCCATGTGGTCTCTGCTGCGACAGCAATGCTTCGATAGTGTGCCCTCTCACTTTGTCCCGTGCGTTTCTTGTTACCACATTTTATGCAGTGTCTCTCGTTTTTCGATATATATGCCCATCCATGTACGCGTCATGGCGGTGCTAGATCTTCCTGTATCCTGCATACATCGCGTGTTTGCTCGTATATCGTATATGTAGTATCACAGCTTGGGAGCGTTCCTTCCGTCAGTGCGGCAGCCATCTTGTTTCTGCTGTCTTCTTTTCCCTATTGTTCTTTCGGGTTGACTTCTGCTTTCTTCATTTTCTTCTTCCAAGGCGTAACTTTCACGGAAGAAATCTCGTGTGTATCGATGGTGCATCGTTTCCAGGAACATGGTTTGTTAAATTCTACGCGCCGTGGTGTGGGCACTGCAAGGCGATGGCGCCTGCGTGGGAGGAGTTAGCAGCGAAACTGAAAGGAAAAATTAATGTGGCAAAGCTGGACGCAAAGAAGCAACACCATTACTGCGAAACGCTTCCGAATTCAGGGTTTTTCCCACTCTTTTCTTCTGCATCAGGTGAGTAGGGAAGAGCCTTGTCTCATATGTCCTCAATCAGGGAAGAAGTGCTGTCTTTTGGGGGTACACGTTGTACAATCAGGAAAAGTGCTGTCTCCTCGTGGATATGGGGGCACACAGTCGGCATCTCCGCAATATCGTTGGCAGAGTGTCGTAGTAGCGAAGCTATTTTGCCACACAGCACGAGACGACTACTCAGTCATCATTTTGCACGGGAAAACTGCTTTCTTTGTCTCGTGGATCTACGAACATACAAAGGAATACGGAGGTGCAGACAAACATCATAACTGTGACTGCTGCGGCTGTACATTGGGGTCACTATGCCACCGTATCTATACTCCAGCAACCGCAAAATGTTATGATTGGACGCAGTAGTAAATGTCTTCTTCATTTCCTGTGGTCGATAAGTCCTGAAAGAAAGGGGTCAGAGAGAGCGCTGAAATGCATATCTTTGTCTGCGCATCTGTAGAGAATTGATATTTCACGCTTGAAGTTGTCTAGCAAGGGTTATATATATATGTAGTCTATTCATAAGTGTATAGAATGATGAAGATGCTCGTTACTGCAGACCTAGCTAGGAATCAAAGACTTTTCTTCGTCGGCAAATAGATATACATGTGAACTGCAAGTCGGCTGGCCTTCGTGCCTCTATGCAAAGAAGATGTGAAAGTACGGGTAGCATATCTTCCTGCACAAGCGCAAAGTATATATATTGACACTTCGCTCTATTTCTGAGTGATAAAGCTTCGCTTCGGTTTGAAACGTAGACGTGGTGTTGGAAGAATCATGGTTGACTGCTTTCACAGGGGAAGATGTATGAGTATCGCGGAGAACGTAGCGTCGACAAGATGAAGGCCTTTGCAGAAGAAGAGTGGAAGAACACCGAGGCAAAGGTAAGGACGCTCAATGAACTAGCAGAGATATATGTGCGTGGACCTCTGCTTCAATGTGTCGCGTACTGAGTATGTTGGCGTGGTGCTCAGCCGACTTACACGTAAAAGTGGACGTGAAGCTGTTTCTCCTGTCGACATACATGGAGAAGGGACTTCAGAGAAAGGCATACTTATATCTGTATTCTAAATGAAAAATTGTTTTTCGCTTGGTTACTGTAGTGTTTGTGACTTTCTCTGTAGATACCTGTGTAAACGATGATATTGTTCGTGGATATTGTAGTCTGTTTGCTCTCCCTCCACAACTGTGAATGTACGCAGAGATCATCTGTTTCCGTTTCCACACGCGTAGCTGAGTATGCGCTATCGGTAGATCTTTATACCTGGAGACGCTCTAGACAGATTTCGTTTCTCTGAAACCATCTTCTGGCAATATCATTTCTTTGAGTCACAGAAAAGGAGAAAAACAATCTGTTCTTTGTAATTGTCTCTGCAGCTGCAGTTGTTTTGCCGGTGGGATTTCACAGCATCTGCTGCTGTCCCCAGGTGCCTCTTTGCAAAGGTGGAGATGATGTGCACTTTTTCTCTAAAATTCTTTCCACGTTTCTTTTCCAGTGTGAAAGAAAGACCCTTTCAACGCGTGTGTCAGAGTGTGAAGGCTGTTTTCGCTTCGTGCGTTTCGCTTATTCTTTGGTGTTACAAAGGTTTGTGTTTCTGTGTTCTTCGCTTCGTATCCAGGATATTCCTTCTCCGCTCTCGACCTGGGACGTTTAAAGGATGAAGTGATTTCATCTTTTGCAGCTGCAGGGCATCGTGTATCACGCCCCTCTGCCTTCACTACTACTCCTGCTCGCCGGCATCTTACTTGGATGCTTGATCAGTGCATTGTTTATGTTCTTGTGCACGAAGAGAGACAGCCGAGTTCGCGGTGCTACTGTCGTCTCGTCTCGCACAATGAAGAAGAAGGATTGAAGGCGGAGACACGGGGAGGAGGGAAGGGAAAAATAGAGAATTTCGTGTTGAAAGAAGAGTATAAACGAGAAGGAAAAGGAGAATAGCGGATGGATGTGGAAGGAGAAGACAGGGAGGAGAAAGGGCGATTGCGGCAATGAAGAACGAACACAAAAAAACATGAGGGCAGAGGAGTTGAGACAGACACATTCGAAGAAGAAGAAGAAAAAAAAGAAGAGAGGGAGAAGGCGAATTCAAGGCTGGAATAGAGGGGAACTGCGTCTCCGACAAGAGATCAAAAGAGCGAAAAACGATTCTGTGAAAGTAGTAAGGTGTACGCGTGCTCTTCTCATCGAGAACAGTAATGGCTTGTACATATCTATTTCAATTTATGGTTGATCTCCAACGTATACACAGCTCCCAGACGAGCCGGAACAGTCTAGTGCACGGTCCTCTGTCTTACACCTGAACACGAATGTCGTTGAAGTTGCAGTATTTTGCGTTTGCATGTGTGAACCGAGTGTGTTACTGCGGAGTACTCTTGGACGCACGAGTTGCTGTGGGCAGCATTACTTTTCATCGCAGGGATATCCATGATACACCAGTTGAAACGTCTGACAACTGCAGCCGCAGCAACAGAGGACGTACAACAGAAAAGCGGCTTCAGCAACAAACTGCACCCAGGAGATGAGATGGGGCGGTGTTGTCGTAGAATCCCCGATATCTGCTGTATTATTACTTTTGTCTCCGTGGGTGCACGTGCACTGGCGTGCTAATGTTCCCTCAGAAACGCAAGTATGTATTCGTTCGTGGTTGTGTAGATCTGCTCGTCTTCAGCTGCTTGTAGACTGACGCTCGGGAGAAAGCGCAAAGCAGACGTCTGTGTCTTTGTTGGAATAGGTACATGCGCAGAATGTGTTGGAATGCTGAAATCTATGTTTACTCCTCTAATTCGTCTTCTCTTTACAAATAGAACTCCATGTGTGCTTCTTTGTACTAGGCTGTCTCGGTGTGCGTCTTGTTGACGCTGCCTTCTGGTAGGAGAAGAACTGCTGGGGCGGCGGCGGCGATTGTTCGAACAGTTGTTTTCTGTGCGTGTGTGCTGACATGCGCCAGTGCTGCTGTTACGTTTTTCAAGCGTTTGTCACATGAAGAAGTCAATGATGTTCAATTTTCCTCGTTTGTGTGCAGTTTCTTTGTATTTGCGTACTTTTCTCTATCCCGCGAACCTCGCGTTCCACTAAAGCTCTAGAGACAGGAAGAGAACCCAGTATCACACAAATAGTAGAAGAAGGAGAAACGCGGCAGGTACAGCGCAGAAGGAAGAACAGAAGAAACCATACAGCTAAACGTAAGAAGAGGCATGCCACCTCATAAGGCTGCAGCGGCAATCCTTTTGCAGGAATGTGTTGCTCCGTGCGACAATGAAGAGAAGATGATCTTCAGCAGATGTGGCGGTAGTAATTGAATGCGCGTTCAAATTTCTTGCATGGGAACTGTGACACGGTATGAGCGCAGCTCCCACGGCAGCGGCATAAAACCACTGCAGCAGTGCCCTACTGTCCGCTACCGGGTTGCTTTTACGAACCAGACTTGCTACAGGCGGGCCTCCTGCACATTCCTGGCTGTGTCACCGAGGAGAATATGGCGCGTGTGAAGGCACACAATTCAGGATAAACGAAGGCGCGTTTGCTGCGTCCGCCGATACAAGAACGAGCCGGTAGAGATTTTGAACTGCAGCTTAATCAGCAATCACCGGGTGCGGCCGTGCACAGAGGTACTGGCTGTCTTTGTTGCTGCAGGCACGTCTGCTTCATGTTGCATATATATACTGCACACATCTGTACTCCACCATCCGTCCGCCCAGGCGGGAAGAGCGGCAGTGAGCCGTCGATTTTTGATTATATATATAGAGAGAGAGATACAAAGATAGATAGATATATACTCGGCTGCATTATGCACGGCTTGCTCAAGGTCACCGTCCCCGGCTGGGCAGGATGTTCACTTAGCAGCAAATACCTGTACTGTGTGTGCAACGCTTCCTTTGAAGTGCGCAGCGCACGATTTCATTTTGTCAGCGCCGTAGGTGTTTACGTGAGCGGATGATGAGTCACCTAGTACTTAATTGAGGTGTCTTTGTGTGCACTACGCGCTATCTCTTCACCGTCAGCTACCTAACGCAGCCCCGTACATTATTAAGACAGGTGCATATGCAGTTGCTGTAAAGGCTCACAGATGTATCCCCTAAAAGTACCTGTTCCATTGTGTGCTTTGTGTATGGTTTTTTGCGTCGTACAACCTGGAAGCTTGCCCATCCATCCAGGAACGGGTTCTCTGGAGTCTGGGAGGAGCGCATTTTTTCTTAGTCTTGCATGCATTATGCTGGTGTCAGTGTACGTTGACCTTGGTAGTTGCACGTCTGGTTCGTGCGTTCGCGTGCACACATTCGACAGTAAACGTGGCATTCTTTTCAGTGTTGGATATGTACAAAACGAGAGCAGTTCACTGTTTTTCAACAGTCGTAGTCAACCCGGCTCCTCACGTCATTTTTTTCGAATATGAAGAGAATTTTATATGCACGTGCGGACAACTTAACGGACTGGAGGAGGATTTATTTCTCGAATCACACCAAGCAGGAATAGAACATCCATTTTGTTTGCCATAGGACAGTGTGTTTTTGCAAAGAGGTATTAACAGAAGGTATCTGTTAAGTATTAGGTCTCAGCATGACTTTATCAACAACTTCTGATTTTAAATGTCCTGTCTATCAGGCAAGGAAGGTAGCTGCAAAAGGAAGGCGTGGGGATTTTATTTGTATTGAAGTGAGTATGTCCTCTCGGAATTGTTTAGAAGGAAAGTATTTGAACAATGGAAAGAGTCTGTCCACTTGTCGAGTTTGCAACAGCTTTTTGCTGCTCCTTCTGTGTACACACTTTTCAAAACAATTGAGGAATGCACATCTACTCTCTTTTTCGGTTCAAGCATATACATAGATCTCAGTGTACGACATCGGTTTACGACGGCATACAATTTTGTCTCTTATACATATACCGCTATCCTTGATGCTTTATTGTTTTTGTCACACATTTGTTTCTGTGTAAGCTGAATGCGCAATGATCTCCTGCGTTACGCTTTGCAAGTTACAGCTAGAGACAGGAGATCAACTAGAGTTTGGCAGCATTTGTCGCTTTGCGCAGGAGTTGTTTCCCTCAGCTAACACGCTGTGCTAATTAGAGATAATGTAATGCCTGCAGGTAGTTGCCGTGACAGAAAGGATCAAAATGAGTGCATAACAGAAAGAGGTGCAGCCTGGCCCGGTCTTGAGACGTTACATGATGCTATCCCATATAGTACACGCAGATTTTGATCCCAATGTGAGTAAATGTGTGTCCAGTTGTGCCACTACACTCTATGTAGGAAGAGACGCGGGAGTGACTTTACACGCTCTAGCAAGAGAGCACCCTAATACATAGAGGTACGTGTAACTGGAGTTTCCCGCGATTCTGGTAGACAAAGGTGCACACATGGGTGCACAGTATGAATTGCTTGGGGATAAGTCCTCTGTCTTGCAAGACCTCCTCGATGGCTGAATCTACTCTTCGTTAACATTCGGTTCCTCGACACCCTCAACCATGTGAAAACGAGGGTTTCAGTACAGCGCCACGAAGAGTCATCTACGGCTTTGTATCATCCGCCTGCTGAGAAGGAGCAGGCCCTTCGTCTTTGAACACAGACAATAGCCTTTTTGAAAATATCCTTTTCACATTTGCACGTATTCGATTTTCCCTCTTGATAACCACCTGTTT
>JAEOAE010002420.1:0-40536 GCA_036365155.1 Meriones psammophilus
TCTCCTGGATATTTAGTCATTCACAGAAAATGTGCAAATGACACATTCTCCTTCTCACTACTGCCCTAGAACCACAGCAGCATGTTCACAGTAATAAATAACCTCCTTCAACACTGTGACTCATTGTTGACTAGTACCACAGTGAAGCAACTCAGTCTTATTGAGTAAGACTGGAATGTTTCCCAATAGAAAATTTCATGCGAGAAAAAATGTGAACTATGTTATGCACTAGTGTTTAAGAAAAGAGTTTATTAACTTGTAATAAAATAGATACAGGAGAAGAGAGTAAATCAGAATCATAAAGACACTCATCAAAACTTTGTATCTAAATTGCCTTATAAATATCAATATCTTTGATCCACTTGGAATTCATATTTGTGCAAGCAGCCATTAAAGAAGCTTCTTTCTATAGCATATTATAGACCCCACAACTGGCCTCAAAGTAAAGACTGATTGATTGCGGGAGCCCAGCCCCAATAGATACATCTTCTGAATATCTTCTGCATGTTAGGCTCAGGGAATTCTTTGAGGAGGGGAAAACCTCTAACAGCCAAAATACCAGTAAGTCTGTCTCCTGACTGCCTCTATTAGAATGGGCTGCACAAACAAGACTCTATGGATTCCACTACTGCAAAACGAATAGACTTGATAACATGGAAGGGGGAAAATCTCATAGAAGCCCTCTCTAGAAAAAGAACTGCACACAACTAACAACTGCCAAGAAAGGAAGAAGAATGTACCTCTCCAGTGGATCAGCCCATGTAGAGGGATAACTTATATGGATGGAGCACCTATGAATAAAAATCTGATTGGCTAACTAGCTGGCCAGAAGGACATGAAGTGGAACTTCCTGATAGAGAGTTAAACAAACAAACAAACAAACAAACACAAAAAACCTCTGTGAAGGGGAAAGAGAAAAGCCCTTTGCCAGGAGAGAGTGAGGAAGGCAGACATGTTCAGGGCCCTGGGAAGTGAGCTGGCCTAGTGGCTAGGTGAAGCAAGGTGGATAGGTTAACTTAAGTAAGATAGTTGAGAGTCTGCCCAGCTAAGACCTAAGCTTTGAAAAATTTAAAAGGTCTTGGTGTCTTTATTTACATGGTTTAAAAGTCACCCTGGGACTTAGTTTTTTGTTGTTGTTGTTGCTTTGTTTTGTTTTTGTTTTTTTCCTTCATCAGGAGATATAAGCTGCCAGTCTACATTTGGCATCCTACATGGGGCACATTATCCATACTCTTAACGTTGGTACTCAGGTATTAAAAGACTGGCTAAACCCACATGGTTTTCTAGGGCAGACTGATCAGGTCTAAGCTCACTCTGGTAGCTGTGCTAGCTACTCCACTTTCCTGCCCACCATGTGAAAGCTTGCATTCTAAGTCATTTACAAAAAGCTTCACAAAAGGTAAAATTTATGTTTTTCTTTACTAAGAAGATTAAAGGCCTGCATATAAAACACTATGATTGGATATAAATACATAGAAATCATTAATTTTAAGGAAATAAGGCTAATAAGATGGGAGAGAGGACACAGACTTCTTGGAGAAATCACATCCTGTGATTTCTAGTCACTTAGTAACCCTGCCAAAGGCAATTACATTCCTTCTGCTTCTGCCCTTCTACGAAAAGGCCATACATCAAATTAATGCCACTGATTTTCAGGAATGCTGGGTGTGTTACTCACCATGGCCACCCTTCTAGAGGGTATAGCCTTACCCTTAGAAGTAATTACAACTAATGATTCTAATGCCTTACGGTAGCAGCACCCAGAGGGAGTCAGCCTTACAGTCACACAGGTGTCTGGAAGTGGAACGTGCCTATTGGGACCTTTTATGCTTCCCCTGGTGGCTTTACAAGAAATTTGCAATATTACTCTTGTAAATTCAAGCTTTACATATATTGCTGCACCTAATGGCATTTATTCTGCCTGCTCCAATAGTCTTATTCCTAATCTTGTAAGCTCCACCTTTTTAATCCATAGAGATTACCGCGTCCTTGTATGGCTTTTCCCAAGGCTGACTATACATTCTAAGGATGAGTGCCTTCAGTTTTTGGAAAAAAGGGATATGTCCATCTCGAGTTAAACGTGAGCCCTTAACTGCCATTACTCTAACTGTAATTCTAGGGCTTGGAGCCGCTGGAGCTGGTACAGGCATAACCTCCCTAATTACCTCCCAGCAACAATTTAACCAACTCTCCCTAACAGTGGACAAAGACCTACAAGATTTGCAAAAAGGCTTACAGGACCTAAAAGATTCTATGGTGTCCTTATCTGAGGTAGTTTTACAAAACAGGCGCGGTCTAGATTTGTTTTTTTTCCAGGAAGGTGGACTCTGCGCTGCGCTCAAGGAAGAATGCTGCTTTTACACTGACAAAACAGGTTTAGTGCAAAGCAGTATTGATAAGGTTTGCTCCAGTTTGGAGGAACGAAAATGGAACAGAGAGAAACCGGAGTCCTGGTATCAAAATTGGTTTTCCACATCCCCATGGCTAACCACTCTGCTTCCCAGTCTGCTAGAACCTTTTGTAGGTATCCTTTTGCTTCTCTCCTTTGGCCCCTGGGCCTTTAATCGATTGACAAGCTTTGTTAAGAGTCAGGTGGATTCTGCAATCAAGCCGGTGGGAGTCCATTACCATCACCTCACCACAGAAGAGGAGTCTACCGTTGACCTGCCAAAGGACCAAACCAACCCTACATCTCGACCCTTAGACTTCACCTCCCTACAAAAATCAACCCGGAGGTGGAAATTCTGGTCCCACCCCTCCAAATAATAACTCAGGTTTCCGTGACCCCTCATATACTATTTGGCTACTAAACATATTCCTTCCAGGATCCTTATGGAGCTTTGATGGTCTTATTGAGAGCAAGATGCGTTACAATTCCACAAAGTGAGTGGTCTGGTAAGTCAGAGATGGAATGGGTGGGTAAGTATTGGCCCGCGTAAGACAGGATGACCTCGCCGGAAGGAGGCCGATCCAATGACGGGTAAGGGTCCAGCACTGCCCTTCTAACAGGCTCAGACCCCGTTTGTGCCCCCTTGTACTGTGGTCAATCTAAATGGCCTTGTCCAAACCGATGGCCTATGAGTGACAACGCTTGACCTACTCTGCGGAACGCTCGCCTCTCTGGTGACGGTTTGCTCCTTTGGATCAAAAATTTTACTCTTAAACAAAAATAATTGGCTGCCAAAATGAGCCCTTCTTTGGGACACCATTAGCTGGTCATGGTAACCTCCCTATCCATGTTCTTGTATACAGAGAAGGGGGAGAAGTTGAAGACAAGCCCCGAGAAACGTCTGACCTTTTATCATTCCCCCACCCTGCTGCACCTGGTTGACCAACATTCTGCTTGACAGTTGCAGAAATGTGCTAACTGTACCATGACTTCCCAAAATAACTGCAAAGTGTTCCAGGCCCCGGGCCAAGAAGATTTTGTAACTTCCACCCTGCCCCTCCCTGAGTTGAGAGGCTCTACAGTGTGCCTTTCCAACCTACTCCTCCCTGAGTTGAGAGGCTCTAAAGTGTGCTTTTCCAACCTACCCCTCCCTGAGTAAAAAGGATTCTACGCTGCGCTCCTCCCTCGCCCCGCCCCTATCTAAGGTTGGCGTTAAAAGCCTACTTCGGTTCAATAAAATTTGACTCTTCACAAGTGCACATTCGCTTGAGTCCTTCCTTTCTCCCGCTCATCTTTTACAGGCTGCGGCCCCCTTTGCCCCCATGAATAACTAGGTCCCGCGGGTCGGGGCAACAAACCTTAATTAAGATACAACAAAAAAAGAGAACTACAAACCTATATTCCTGCTTAACATTCATGCCAATTTAATTTATTAACCAGATACACTTAAGGACAGAAATTATAGATAATCAATAAGTGAAGAACTAGTCTTTACATAAAACCACCATCTCTTCATGATTAAAAACACCAAAGAAAGTATAGTAAGAACATATTATAACATAAAAAGTCACATTCAACTCATAACCAAAATTATAATAACTGGAAATTGTCTGAGAGCATTTTCTTTAAAATGAGGCCAAAGGTATCTCCTCTTTCCACTCATTATCAATACAGTGTCCAATATCTTAGCTTGAACAATAAACCAAGGGAAACATAAAAGGAGCAAAAGATAAAGGAAGAAACACTTGCCATTTGGAGATTATATGACTGTATACAGTAAAATCGCTAAGACATCTACCAGAAAACTTTTAGAAATGATACACTTTCAGCAAAGTGACTCTATATAAAAGTCAACATGCAAAAACCAGTAGCTTTTCTACATAGCAATAGAAAACTTAAAGTGGGTGAAGTCAGAAAATAATCCATTTATAATCACTTAAAATACATCCAAATAATCTTAAGGACAGGAAAGAAATCTGCAGCAAAACTCTGAAGTACAAAGCCCAAGCCACCCACATCAATGTGGCACCTCATGGCAGAACTGCCCAGGGACATCAACATAGTTTCAGGTTGCAGCACAGAACATGACATCCATATGGAATTGGTGGTAGACACAATAAGACTATAGACCCAGACATGGTGCTCTGTGGCATCAAGGACCAGGATATCACCATGGATCAGGCAGCAGCAAAGGCCAGGGACTATGCTTAGCCTCCTCTGGAAATATGGGACAGGGATATCAAATTGGACCCCACATTACCTCAGGCCCCAGCTGTAGTGCAGTCTCAGTCCCAAGTATGTTCTTCAGCAGCAGCTGAGACCTGGTCACTACAATGGTCTCAGGTGGCAGGGCAGGCCACTCACATCAGTATGGTCCTCAGGGGCAGCAAGGCTCCTGGATATCAATGTGGACTCAGGTCACAGCACAGACCATGAATATCTACATGTCACCAGATCACAACACTGTCCTAGGACATCAACGTGGATGCTAGCCATATCAAGGCCACTGACACACACAGACACACATTGCCCTTGGCAGCTTATTGGGACATGGTGGTCCTTTGATGGTATACTCTAGAAAGTACACCATTCCACATTTTGGACCTCAATCATTTCCCATACTGAGGGTGATCCTGTGGCTGGGTTGCTTGTTTCAGGGCTGAGTTTATGTCTGTTTAAGCTATATGCTGCTGTGCACTATCTATTTGACCATGCTGGGCAACAACACAATTCACCCCTCATCTCAGCCTTCCCTTTTATCAGTCACTAACAAAATGTCACCAGTTTCTCCTTTGCCCACAGCCTAGGAAGTACTGCTCTGCTCCTGTATCACTCCCATCTATCCATTACCTGTTTTCTTCCTGAATGTTGGGGATGGGGGTGTTTGTGCCCTGCCCTGACTGACTGGCTTTCCCTATATTTTTTTATTTTTATCATATGTATCAAATAAAAATATATATCATATAAAATATACATAATTATATGTGAATATATAAATATAGATGAATTGTATATCTAAATACAACATATAGTATAAATGTGTGAGCATATAAGATGAATATATATTTTGTGTGTGTGTATATATACGTATATATGTATACGTACATATATATGCATCCATATTCAAGTGTCTTTTTACCCTACAGTTCCTTTGTATATATACTATTGCTTCCAGTTTAAAGTTTTTATGAGAGACCTCCTTCCTCCTCGGCACAGCGGCACAGCGGACTCATCTTTCTCAGTGCAGACCTAACTGCCTGGGGTATACAGCCGCTGAGATGGAGCCCCAAGCACTTTAGCGGCAGACAAAAGCCAGCAGTACGTGTCCTGGAGTCCCAGATTCGCGAAGCAGCTGCACCATCCTCCCAGGGTGCGAATCTGCTAGGCACCATACTAGCTCCACAGGATCGCCATCACTGACAGTACGGCCCGCCCAATCCCACAGTGACAGAGAATACGCTATATACTCACCAAAACCAGGCAGGAACATCATACAACCTGGACACACCAGGCGCTGGGCCTCCCAAGCTTGGAGAGCACAACAAAGAGATCCCAGATCTTCCCAGAAAGCATTGGGACTAGCAACCCAGTCTCCAGTTACAGCAGGACATGGCGGTGGAGCAGCACTGAACTGGCGGGGCACCACAGCCCTCCAGTTTAAGAGTAACCAGGGCCAAACCAGAGAACAGAGAGCCTGGTTACCCCATCCCTGCTGAAGTGACCACCCTGAAATCTCCAGCTGCAGCAAGACCTCAAAACCTGGCAGTGACAGCAGCACAGAACTGGCAGAACACATCAAAGAAGCAGGGCCAAACCAGAGAGCAGAGAGACCCGGATACCACGATCTCTGCCAAGAGACCTGCCTGTAAGTGAGTGCACCCTTGAGAATCTGCAGTTCCCCAGATCCTGGGTCCTTCTAAATCAGAAGCCAGGCATCAAACCCCCCTCCCACCCACATACCCACTTTGGGAAACAGAGGGGCACTAGGGACATTGAAGTTCCTGCCCTGTGGGCCTGATTGAGGAGTTAAGACAGTTAATGCCAGAAATTGCGCTGCAATCATCATTAGCGCCTGCGATATATACAGTGCAGAGCCCCTCCCATACACTCAAGGGTTCAACATTAGCCATCACTCTGTCCCTTGAGAAACTCATTCACGCACACTTACACACACAGACACACACACGCGCGCGTGCGCACACACACGCTTGCATTTGCCCCGTTTGCGCCTGCATACTTTCCTCCCACAGGTACAGCTAGTCCTCAGCACATGCTGAGAGTGCTCAGCTTCCTGAAGAACTCTCCAGACACCAGAGAGAGACAGGACCAGTCTGATCTGCAGAATCCAAAAACAAACAGGGAAGGTTTCAGATAAGCCAATGGCCAGGGGTAGGCGAAAGAACACTTCCAACATAAATCAGGACATCATGACTTCACCAGCAAACCCCAAAATCGATGGATACTCCAATTCAGCAGAAGCACAGGAAAATGATTTTAAAGCCATGCTTGCCCAATTATTTGAGGCTCATAAGGAGGAAATGAACAAGTCTTTCAAAGAGATGGCCAGTCAATTGGAGGCAAAGAAAGAAGAAATAGACAATATCCTTAAAGAAACACAGGCAAACATAGCCAAACAAATAGATACACAAGTAGAGGAAAAATTAGTGGCATATAAGAAGGAAATGAAAAAAGAAATAGAGGCCACCATAGAGAGACAGGAATCCAAATTCAAACACATGAAAGAAATGGTGCAAGGCATGAAAACAGAATTAGAATCAATAAAGAAAACACAAAATGAGAAAACCCTTGAGCTGGAGAACTTGGAGAAAAGATCAGGAACCACAAAAGTAAGCATCACCAACAGAATACAAGAGATGGAAGAGAGAATCTCTGGAGCTGAAGACACACTTGCAGAAATGGATACTTCTCTCAAAGAAAAAGTAAAATCAGAAAAGTTCCAATCACAAAATATCCAAGAAATCAAGGATACCATGAAAAGACAAAATCTAAGAATAATAGGAATTCACGAAAAAGAAGACTCCAGACTCCAAGGTCCAGAAAATATTTTCAAGAAAATCATAGAAGAAAATTTTCCTAACTTAAAGAAAGAGATGTCCATAAATATAGAAGAGGCCTACAGAACTCCAAATAGACTAGACCAGAAAAGAAACACATCACGTCACATCATAGTCAAAACACTAAATCTACAGAACAAAGAAAAAGATATTAAAAGCAGCAAGGGAAAAAGGCCAAGTAACATATGAAGGTAGACCTATCAGAATCACACGGACTTCTCATCAGAAACTATGAAAGCCAGAAGGGCCTGGGCAAGTATCATGGAGACTCTAAGAGATCACAAATGTCAACCCAGACTACTATACCCTGCAAAGCTTTCAATCAACATAGATGGAGAAAACAAAATATTCCATGACAAAACTAAATTTACACAACATCTACACAGCAAACCATCCCTACAGAAGATACTAGAAGGAAAACTCCAATCCAATGAAAACAAATTCACCCAAGAAAACAGGGCATACAGATAATGTCCCAACAAAAATGAAAAGAAAACAAGCAATGAAACAGGGTTAGATCATCGACTCCATTACACAAGGAACTAACATGCATTGGTCACTATTATCTATCAATATCAATGGACTCAACTCACCAATAAAAAGACACAGGCTAACAGAATGGTTAAGGAAACAGGATCCAACATTCTGTTGCATCCAAGAAACACACCTATGCAACAAAGACAAACACTACCTCAGAGTAAAGGGCTGGAAAACTGTTTTTCAAGCAAATGGTTCCAGAAAACAAGCTGGAGTAGCCATCCTAATATCTAATAAAATAGACTTTCAGCCCAAGTTAATCAAAAAAGATAAGGAGGGCCACTATATTCTCATCAAAGGAAAAATCCACCAAGAGGACATCACAATCTTGAATATCTATGCCCCAAATACAAGAGCACCGACATTCGGAATGAAACATTATTAAAGCTTAAATCATACATTGATCCTAATACCTTAATAGTGGGAGACTTCAACACTCCACTCTCACCAAGGGACAGATCAACTAGCCAGACACCAAATAGGGAAATAAAAGCACTCACAGAATCCCTAAATCAAATGGACCTAATAGACGTCTACAGATCTTTTCACCCAAACTCAAAAGAGTACACCTTCTTTTCAGCACCGCATGGAACCTTTTCCAAAATAGACCATATAGTGGGTCACAAAGCAAGCCTCAACAGATACAAAGGATTGAAATAATCCCTTGTATACTATCTGACCACCATGGACTAAAGCTAGACATCAACAACAACAGAAACAACAAAAAGCCGACAGGCACATGGAAACTGAACATCTTACTACTCAATGACAGCTGGGGTAAGGAAGAAATAAAGAAAGAAATTAAAGACTTCCTAGAATTCAATGAAAAGGAAGGCACAACATACCTAAATTTATGGGACACATTGAAAGCAGTGCTCAGAGGAAAATTTATAGCACTAAGTACCTGCAAGAAGAAATTCGAAACATCACATACAAACAACTTAATGGCCCAACTGAAAACCCTAGAAAAAAAAGAAGCAGATACACCCAAGAGGAGCAGACGGCTGGAAATAATCAAACTAAGGGCTGAAATCAATGAACTAAAAACAAATAAAACTATCCAAAGAATCAATGAAACAAAAAGTTGGTTCTTTGAGAAAATCAAGAAGATAGACAAACCCTTAGCCAAACTAACTAAAAAGTAGAGAGAAACTATCCAAATCAGCAAAATCAGAAATGAAAATGGGGACATAACCACAGACACTGAGGAAATCCAAACAATTATTAGGTCATACTACAAAAGCCTATATGCCACAAAATTTGAAAATCTAAATGAAATGGATAATTTTCTTGAAAGATTCCATCTACCAAAAACTAAGTCAAGATCAGGTAGAAAGACTGAATAGCCCTATATCTCCCAAGGAAATCGAAGCAGTCATTAACAGTCTCCCCTCCAAAAAAAGCCCTGGACCAGATGGCTTCAGTGCAGAATTCTACAAGACCTTCAAAGAAGTGCTAACTCCAATTATCCTCAAGCTATTCCACATAAATAGAAACAGAAGGAACACTACCAAACTCATTCTATGAAGCCACAGTCACCTTAATACCTAAATCACACAAAGACCCAACAAAAAAAGAGAACTTCAGGCCTATCTCTCTTATGAACATTGACGCAAAAATATTCAATAAAATACTTGCAAACCGAATCCAAGAACATATCAAATATATCATCCACCATGACCAAGTAGGCTTCATCCCAGGCATGCAAGGGTGGTTCAACATACAGAAATCCATCATTGTAATCCACTACATAAACAAACTGAAGGAGAAAAACCACATGATCATCTCCTTAGATGCCGAAAAAGCATTTGACAAAGTCCAACACCCATTCATGTTTAAAGTCTTGGAGAGATCAGGGATACAAGGCACATACTTAAACATAGTAAAGGCAATATATAGCAAGCCTACAGCTAACATCAAACTCAATGGAGAGAAACTTAAATCAATCACACTGAAATCAGGGACAAGACAAGGCTGTCCATTGTCCCCATATCTCTTCAACATAGTACTTGAAGTCCTAGCCAGAGCAATAAGACAACTAAAGGAGATCAAGGGGATACAAATCGGAAAGGAAGAGGTCAAAGTGTCACTATTTGCAGATGATATGATAGTATACATGAGCGATCCCAAAAATTCAACCAGAGAACTCCTCCAGCTGATAAACACCTTCAGCAAAGTGGCAGGATACAAAATCAACTCAAAAACATCAGAAGCCCTCCTATATACCAAAGACAAAAAGGCTGAGAAAGAAATTAGGGAAACAACACCCTTCACAATAGCCACTAATAACATAAAGTACCTTGGTTTGACTCTAACCAAGCAAGTGAAAGACCTGTTTGAGAAAAACTTCAAGTCTCTGAAGAAAGAAATCGAAGAAGATATCAGAAGATGGAAAGATCTCCCGTGCTCATGGATTGGTAGGATTAACATTGTGAAAATGGCCATCCTGCCAAAAGCAATCTACAGATTCAATGCAATCCCCATCAAAATACCAACTCAATTCTTTACAGACCTTGAAAAAAAGATTCTCAGCTTCATATGGAGAAACAAAAAACCCAGAATCTCCAAAGCGATCCTGTACAACAACAGATCATCTGGAGGTATCTCCATTCCTGATCTCAAGCTGTACTACAGGGCAACAGTAATAAAAACTGCATGGTATTGGCATAGAAACAGAAAGGAGGATCAATGGAACCGTATAGAACACCAGAAATAAATCCACACACCTATGAATACTCGATATTTGACAAAGAAGCCAAATCCATTCAATGGAAAAAAGACAGCATCTTCAACAAATGGTACTGGACCAACTGGGTGTCTACATGCAGAAAAATGAAAATAGATCCATATTTATCACCCTGCACAAAACTAAAGTCAAAGTGGATCAAAGACCTCAACATAAAACCAGATACCCTAAATCAATTGGAAAAAAAAAGTGGTAACAGCCTAGAACTCATTGGCACAGGAGACAACTTCCTGAACAGAACACCAACAGCACAGTCTCTAAGAGCAACAATTAATAAATGGGACCTCATGAAAATGAAAAGTTTCTGTAAAGCAAAGGATACCGTCATAAAAACAAAACGACTGCCTACAGATTGGGAAAGAATCTTCACTAACCCTTTATCTGACAGAGGACTAATATCCAGTATATAAAAAGAACTAAAGAAGCTGAAAAGCAGCAATCCAAGTAATCCAATTAAAAAGTGGGGAACAGAGCTAAACAGAGAATTCTCAACAGAGGAATACCGAATGGCAGAAAAACACTTAAAGAAATGCTCATCCTCATTAGCCATCAGGGAAATGCAAATCAAAACGACCCTGAGATATCACCTTACACCCATCAGAATGGCCAAGATGAAAAACTCAAGTGACAACACATGCTGGAGAGGTTGTGGAGAAAGGGGAACCTTCCTCCACTGCTGGTGGGAATGTAAACTGGTACAACCACTGTGGAAAGCTATCTGGCGCTTTCTAAGACAATTAGGAATAGTGCTTCCTCCAGACCCAGCTATACCACTGCTAGGTATATACCCAAAGTTTGTTCAAGTACACAAAAAGGACACTTGCTCAACCATGTTTATAGCAGCTCTATTTGTAATAGCCAGAACCTGTAAACAACCCAGATGTCCATCTACAGAGGAATGGGTACAGAAATTGTGGTATTTTTACACAATGGAATACTACTCAGCAATCAAAAAGGAGGAAATCATGAAATTTGCAGGCAAATGGTGGGAACTAGAAAAGATCATTCTGAGTGAAATATCCCAGAAGGAGAAAGACAAACATGGGATATACTCACTTATATAGACCTATAAGATATGATAAACATAATGAAATCTATACACCTAAAAAAGATAATCAATTGAGTGGACATGGGGTAAGATGATCAATCCTTGTTTAGAAAGACAGATGGGATGTGCATTGAACGTATGACAGGAGTCTACTGAGTGCATCTAAAGGACTCTAACTAGCAGTGTTTTCAAAGCAAAGACTCATGACCAAACCTTTGGCAGAGTACAGGGAATCATAAGAAAGAAGGGGAGTTAGTCTGATACGGAAAGGATAGGAGCTCCACAAGGACCAAATATATCTGGGCACAGGGTCTTTTCTGAGACTGACATTCAACCAAGGACCATGTATGGATATAACCTAGAACCTCCGCTCAGATGTAGCCTGTGGTAGCTCAGTAACCAATTGGTTTCCCAAAGTGAGGGGAACAAGGACTATTTCTAACAGAAACTCAATGACTGTTTCTTTGGTCTCCCCACCCCTGAAGGGAGGAGCAGTCCTGTTAGGCCACAGAGGAGGGCTTTGTAGCCAGTCCTGAAGATACCTGATAAAACAGGATCAAATGAATGGGGAGGAGGTCCCCCCTATCAGTGGACTTGGAAAGGGGCACAGTGGAGATGAGGGAGGGAGGGAGGGACTGGGAGAGAAGGAGGGATCGGGACATGGCTGGGATACAGAGTTAATAAAATGTAACTGATAAAAAAAATAATAAATAAAAAAAGAAAAAATAAATAAAGTTTTTATGAGATTCCTAAGTGTGCAAGTAAGTTGTTCTCTGCATTTATTATATCTATATTTTATGCCTTAGAAGCTTTTCCTTTTGTTATATTAACATACTAGCTTTTGTTTATTCTTAGGTTATCATGTTATATTATTATATAAGATTTATTATATCATTATTTTATATATCTGTAGAAGCTTGTTTGCTTTTTAGTGAGAGAGAGAAAGGGGTGGATCTGGATGGAAGGGGAAACAGGGAGGGATAAAGGAAGAGAAAAAAGTAATCAGCATTAATTGCATAGAAATCTATTTTCGTGATCATGGTATCTCCCGGAACCTACCACAGAGGGCCTCTGAAAGCCTCTGCCCTTCAGACTATCAAAGCAGATGCTGAGCCTGATGGGCAACTGTTGGGCAGAGTGAATGGAATTTTAGGTAAGAACTGGGAAATAGTAAGAGCTGGAGAGGACAGGGTCTCCACAAGGAGAGCAACAGAACAAGAAAATTTGAACACAGGGAACTTCCCAGAGACTCATACTCCAACCAAGGACTATTCATGGAGATAACCCAGAACCCCTGCACAGATGTAGCCCAGGGCAGTTCAGAGTCCAATTGGGTTACATAGTAATGTGAAGAGGGACTGCCTCTGACATAATCTGATTGGCCTGCTCTTTGATCACCTCCCTCTGGGGGGGAGCAGCCTTACCAGGCCATAGTAGAGGACAATGCAGCCACTTTTGATCTGAACTGACAGACTAAGATCAGAAAGGAGAGGAGAACCTCCCCTATTAGTGGACTTGAGGAGTGGCATGCAAGCAGAGGGAGGAGGGAGGGTGGGATTGGGAGGGCAGGAGGGAGGGGTTTTTGGGGGGATGCAGAATGAATAAAGTGTAATTGATGAAAAATTTTAAAAAAAGGGGCGGGGGAAATAATTTAAGAACCTTAAATGACTTTCAAAATTGGAGGAAAACATGGAGTTAGTCAATTGGCATGGAGCACGTCTCGCCCCTGGGGGCAATGGTCTCCCGAACCTACTCAGACCTCGGACACCACCACTGCTAGTGCTAGAACTGATGCAGGATGTTCCAACGAGGGGGTTAAGGCTTCTCATAATATTTCCTATAAGCCCACACCTGTTTGTCTATATCCCCCATTTTTATTCATTATTAGCCAGATAGAGCCAAGTAATTGTGGTAATGATACTTGCTTTTTTGCCCAATGCTGGAATGCTAGTGAATTTAGGTATGCCCTGGTTACTCGCATGCCTCACTGGGTGCCTGTGACTGTTGATGCCCCTCACGCTATGACTCTCTTCAGACAGAAAAGGGATCTTGGAACTACAGCCACCATTGTTACTACCATCTCATTGGCGGCTGTTGGAGCTACCACCGGGGCATTAGCCATGAGTCATACTGGGCAGACTGCTCAGACCCTGAATAATCATTTAGCCAATGTAGCTCATGCCTTAGTTGTACAAAAAGGAATTAATGCTCAACTAAAAGGAAGCTTGATGGTGTTCAATCAGAGGATTGACCTCGTGCAGGAGCAAATTGATACCCTATGGGAAAACACTCAACTTGGCTGTCAATGAAAATATGCTGGACTTTGAGTCACTAGCATATAACATGAGAATTTTTCCTGTGCTGCAAATCTGTCTAAACAATTGTCGAGCTATATTTTAGGTAATTGGACTGGAGAATTCGATACTACGATGGAGCAGCTGAGAGTGGCCATTGTCATGGTAAATTCTACCAGAGTGGACGCAGGACTAGCCACAGGATTATCATCATGGATTGCTGCAGCCATGAATCATCTGAAGGAATGGGCGGGCATGGGAGCGTTAGCAGGCCTTCTGGTGTTGATCTCCTTGGTTTGCCTGTGGTATATATGCAAGATTAGAGTCTCACAACAGTGTGATGCAGCCATGATCATTCAGGCCTTTACAGCCATTGAAGCAGGACATTCTCCCCAAGCATGGTTGGATACCATAAAAAGCTAAAATGTTACGCTCAGGATGCGAGGTGAGCACTGCACTCAGGGTCAGCCGCTTTGGACCCAGAGAAGAGCATGTCTGATTGCATGCGGGTTGATGCCCCAGGTCCCGCCTCTGAGAAAAAGGTATTGACGGGTCTGATGCTCTTTGGGTGGATGACACCTAAATGAACATCGTACAAAGTCCCAATTTATTTCTAATATCAGAGATCAGACCTCTACTCTTGCCTGATGCATCTAAAACAAAAAGGGGGAACTGTAGAGAGCTGCGGAATGCTATGCCTTAAAGATGGAGCTGGTTTCCGCCTTCCACCTTCCCAATGGTGAGTGCTCTCTGTCATGAACAACTCCATATTTGGCTAAGGCTGAGGATCTGGCTTGCTTCCATGTATTTGGACCTATCTGCATTGCCCACGTGGCACGCCTGGGCTGGCTACCCAGAGGCTATTTAAGCTGTGGGCTGGCTTTCCCCAGGGTCAGATGATTGTTCAAGGTTCCTGAATAAACTGCATTGAAAAAAAAAAAAAAAAAAAAAAAAAAACAAAGGGAGCACGGAAGCAACACCAGGAGCTGAAGAAATGGCTCGGTGGTTAAGAACATTAACAGTTCTTCTAGGGAACCTGAGTTTAGTTCTCAGCACCCACATCAGCAGTTCACAGTCACGCCAGTAAATCCAGCTTCAGGGGATCCAGCACCCTCCTCTGGCCTCCACAGGCCCCTGCGTTGTTGGGAAACTATCTGTATACAGACATACGGACATACACTATCTATATATTTCAAATAAAGAACATCAGTGGAGTTTAAAAAAAAAAAAAGAAATCTATTTTCAATAAAAGAAAAGACATGAATTCTCTTCTTTCGAAATAAGTTAACCATTTGTCATTTCATCATCACTTGAGGAAATCAGCTTAACTCCTCGCTCATGACATGGACTAATTTTTAGCCAGGAAAGCAGAGGAGGAGCTGCCATTACTTAAATGCCTTGTGAGGATGAACATCAACCAGGGCAGGCTTCCCTTCAAGAGAGATAGACCACGGACTCCAAATGTCAATGCATGGAACTAAATGATGGTCACTTCATTCCTGTGTTGGGCTTTGGTACCGCTGTACCACTAGAGGTAAAACCAGTGATGTTGGGTTGAGGATTCAAAAGAAAGACAACTAGAATGCATGTGAGTCTATCTGACTTGTAAAGTAACTCACTTCCTGGGGATAATTTACACTTTTAGAAAGCCAATTAGTAAAGATATTTCTACAATAAAGTTTCTTGGATGAGCCATTGAATTCTGGTGCTTTGCTCTGAGTTTGACTTAGAATTTCATTTTAATTATAGGGTATGAACTAAGTATATGTCCCATGTATGATATTTGTCATTGTTAATGATTCATAAGATTATCTCTCTGCAAACAATCTAGCCTTGAATTTTTAAGTGCCCTCAGCATTTCCAGTGCTGACTTTGGTTGCAAAACTAACTCTGTTAACTCTAAATAAACATGGAAAAATTACCTAGCAGAAACAAAGAATCCACTTGGATACTGAGCTACCATGGGCTATATCTGAACAGGGATTCTGTAATGCTGGATTTGTTTGTAGGTATTGTTGAAATTTGTTTTTGTCATTGAATATCTTGTTTTCTCCATCTATGAGGACTGAGAGTTTTGTGGGGTATAGTAGCCTGGGCTGACATCTGTGTTCTCTTAGGGTCTGCATGATATCCGTCCAGGCCCTTCTGGCTTTCATAGTCTCTGTTGAAAAGTCAGGTGTGATTCTAATGGGTTTGCCATTATATGTTACTTGGCCTTTTTCCCTTGCAGCTTTTAGTATTTTTTCTTTGTTCTGTATACTTACTGTTTTGATTATTATGTGGCGGGAGGATTTTCTTTTCTGGTCAAATTTGTTGGGTGTTCTGTAGGCCTCATGTATTCTAATTGGCCTCTCCTTTAGCTTGGGAAATTTTCTTCAATGATTTTGTTGAAAATATTTTCTGGGCCTTGGAGAAGGGAGTCTTCTTTTTCCTCTATACCTATTATTCTTAGGTTTTGTCTTTTCATATTGTCTTGCATTTCTTGGACGGTCTGTGTCAGGAATTTTTCCGATTTAACATTTTCTTTGACAGATACATCGATTTCTTCCATTGTATCTTCTACACCTGAGATTCTTTCTTCCATCTCTTGTAGTCTGTTGGTTATGCTTACCTCTGTAGTTCCTGTTTTCTTCCCTAGATTCTTCCTTTCCATTATTTCTTCCATTTGTGTTTTCTTTAATTTTCCCAATTCTATCTTCAGGTCTTGAGTTGTTTTGTTTACTTCCTTCACCTGTCTGATTGTACTTTCCTGTTTTTCCTTTAGTTCCTTCAACTCTGTTTCTATCATTTCATTCAGTGTTTTAAGCATTTCCTTTCTAAGGGCCATAAACTGTTTGGCTGCAGCTTCCTCTATTTCTTTACGGATGGCAATATTCTGTTTGAGCTTATCTTCCTCTATGTCTTTACGAATCTTATTTGTTTCCTCTGTTATCATCTTCATGAGCATACTTGTTAGGTCATCTTCTTGGATTTCAGTTATGGTGGGGTGTCCAGGGCTACTTGCCCCTGGGTAACTGGGTTCTGGAGATGCCATATTGCTCTGTCTTTTCTTACTTGAGCTTTTACGCTGGCCTCTACCCATTGTGTTATCTTAGGTGTTTGGGGTTATTTTCTGGTGGTTCCTGGGGATCCTGTGGTGGAGAGAATCCCCTTTGCAGAAAGCTGGTTTTTCCTGAAGGATGTCTTCTCAGCTTTTTGGGTATAGTCCCTGGATGGCTGGTGTTTTTTCAGGAGTTGCTCACCTCAGGGATATAGACCTGAGTGGTAACTGTGGGCTTTGTTAGTCGAGAGGGTTCTCCTCTCACCCAGGGAAGTCCTGAGGGCAGCTGCCCTGTTTCTGGGTTTCTTGTTGTAAATTTAATGATCAGCTGCTGTGACCCAGTTGGACATCAGGCGCGCATCAGCTGTTTGTGCATGTGTCTGGAGCACAGCTGAGTGCTGGCGCCTCGGTCCCACTAGACTGCTAGACTTTTTCTAGGGAAGGATTGGGTGATTTAGGTCAGTACTGTTTCCTTCCTTCCCCGTGGATTCTCTGGAGACACGGACTCCCAGTGTCTTTTTTTGCCCTGGTGCACACTGCTCAGTGTCTGCCAGCTGGCTGGCCGCAGAAACTGCCTGTGCCTGGAGCACAGCTGTGTGATGGCGGCTCAGTCTCTGCCAGCTGTCTGGTGCGCAGAAACTGCCTGTGTCTGCCTTTGCGGCTTTTGGGAGCCTGAATGCCTCCCTAAGCTGGGTAATTTTCCGGGGACCTTTTCAGGTTGGGGGTGAGCTGAATGCTCTGAGATCAGACCCGCCATTTCTATCTCTGGTGGCGAATCAGGCGCGCAGGCAGGCAGGGCTCTGTGCCAGAACCTGGGTCCCTGGCTCTGGCTCCGGGCTGGCTCCTGGGGTGCCCGTGGAACCCGCCCGAGTCTTTTCCAGGGGATGTCTGGGTGACCTAAGGCCGGTCCCAATCGTTTCCTGTACCCTGGGGTTATCTCTCGACTGAAAATTCCAGTCTCTGATAGTGTGGTGCCCACGGTTCAGTCTGGGACCGTGACCAGAGACACTGGCTTGTGGCTCTGGGCTGGGTCTGGGGCTGGCTGCTGGCAGCCAAGCGTCTGGCAGAACCGGGATCTCTTCCGCGGTTTAGCAGGGTGAGTTAAAAGCTGATTGAATCCCCCACCGTGGGGTATCCTCTCACCTGGGAAACACAATGACTGTGTTTTATGGCCAAGAGTTCTGATTGCTGTTTACTGTGCTGATCCTGCTGTGCTGCTGCTCAGAATGAGAGTCTTCCAGGCACTGCCATCTTGCCCCTCCCGACATCTCTTTTTTTAAGTTGGGAAATATTTCTTCTATGATTTTCTTAAAAATATTTCTTCTATGATTTTCTTAAAGAGGAGGAATCAATTTCAGCAAAGGCATCTTTAGCACCTGAGATTCTCTCTTCCATCTCTTGTATTCTATTGGTGATGCTTACCTTTGTGGTTCCTGATCTTTTCTCTAAGTTCTCCAGTTCCAGGGTTTTCTCTGTTTGTGTTTTCTTTATAGATTCTAATTCTGTTTTCATGTTTTGCTTCATGAAATTCTGTTTTCATGTTTTGCTTCCTTCATTTGAGTGAATGTTTTTTTTTTTTTTTTTTTTTTGTTAGTTTCCTCTCTATGTGTCTTTAATTGTTCCTGTATGTGGGCAGTTATAGTCTTCTGTATTTCTTTTAGAGCTCTTTATTTCCTCTTTATGTTTCCTTAATAACTGCATAAGCATAGCTTTAAAGTCATTTTCCTGTGTTTCCACCACTGAATTAAAATATCTATTGATTTTGGGGGATGCTGGAGGGACCATGGTGTCTTGATTTTTGTTGGGTGAGTTCTTACGCCTACCTTTGGCCATTTGCTTATATGTGATCTTCACTGTTTCTTGAGTCTGAACTTCAGACTGGAACTGTCTTTTCTGGTGTCTGGAGTATTCTTCAGGAAGATCAGGGAGGTCCAGCAACTCTAAATTAGATAGACCATAAAGCTCCTGGTTTGTTATATATATATTTTTATTATTTCATTGCCTCCATTATCCTTTGAAGTTTAGGGTTTCCTTTTGTTCATGTAAGCTGATTTGACACAATGAAGAAAAAAAAAAACTCTTGAAAATGGGTTTCAATATATTGACAAATTCAAAAAACTTAAAAATGACATTAAATAGTTTAAATAAGTGTTCCTACACATGATTGATTTTCCTGGGCACATTCTAGTCTCTGGATTTGATGTAAATCACTAGACTGAAGGTGTACTGCATGCAACTCATACTTTTATTAGGTATGCTTTCCAAAGGTTATTGATCTATATTTTCCAAGAAGAGATTTGCTCAGCATGTCTTTCCTAGATCTTTCCTTCATCAGAGTCTATGTTCCTTGAAGGGTGGTTTCCCCTCATCTCCCATCAACCCTTTCACAAGGATACTTCAATGTCTAGGTTCCTGGAGAAACACTGAGATTCAAGCTCACCTTTCCTATGTATGGTTCACTTTCTCTACTACACAACATATGCTTCCTTATTCCTTGCTATGCTAGAGAGAAACCTATTAATAAATATTTGCTAACTCTTACTTCCAAGATGATGATAATTCCATTCACCATCACAGATATATTTGTAAAATGTCTTTTATGATTGTGTCCCCTGCACACATGTTTCTAAGCAAATCTTTTGGGACCCAAATGGGTCAGGAGAAAGTAAAAATTGTGAATAATAAAAACTAGCACAGATAAATGCTAAAGAAAATTATTCTTTTATTTCTAATAAGAAGGAAGAAATATTTACTTCTTTTGTTTGCTTGCCTGTGACTCAGATTCCCAGAGCCAGAATTGTTCAGAAGTATGGCTTAGGGTGACATATGGAGTCATCACCATTTGAACAGCCTTGCTCATTACCATTCATATGCAGTGACTTCTAGCACAAGGCATGACACAGGCCTTCATGTTAGTATTCATCCCAAAATGGAAAATCAGGGTGGCCTTTAAAGCTAGAAAGACAAATAGATCATATTAGTTTTGAGTTACTCCTCTGAAGTTTTTCTTAGTGTAAAAATACAAAAATTGATATGCTAGCAATTCATAGCCTGTCTACCTTAAGCATTATTTTATAAATGATTAAACAAAAACGAAATAGTTCACATCATGCTTCCTGCCCTATGACTTACACACAGAGACACAGACACCAAAAACAAAAACAGAGTCAAATGGCCAAATATATATCTATCAAAAAAACAAACAAAAAATATAATCAGTTCTTTTAATTTCTCAATGAAAACAGATCACCTTGCTTTGAAAAGAACAAACCCCTGCACACCAAAGCTACACACTCTGTGCTAAGAAATGCTTCAGTGCGGTATAGACACATGGTTTCAATTTCATTTCAACTTCCCTAATTGATCTTTTACTTGTTAGCTGACTACTACATACAATATACTAGTGTTGATTCAGAAATAGAAATAATGTTAGAGATATTGGCTGGGTGGAGAACATACATTCAGTGCAAATATGTGATATGAGTTGGATTCCCAGCACCCATATAAAGTTGGGCAAGTTAGCATCCATCTGTAATAGCTCTTTGTAATTAGTTGGGAATTGGAGACAAATTTCCTGAAAACCAAAAGCAGCCTGGCGTACACAGTGGAAACAAGATACTTTGTCTCAAACAAGGTGAAGGGGAAGAGGAGAGCCACCATTGTCCTCTGACCATCTGATGCATGCAATGATACATTCATCTACCCTCATTCACTCATACAGACACATCCATGAAGATACCATTCAAAGAAACACACAAAAGATAAGTGAAAGTTTATTGTGTTATGAGCTGAAACACTGTATCCACAAAGACAACTATAGAAAATCACCATATTAGTAGTCACTCAAGCTATAAAAGGATAATATATGAATATGTATTAATTTTCTACATGAATAATATAAATGATTCCTTGGTACTCAGTCTGTTTGTAATATATACCTGTTTTTCTTCCTTTTTCTTCATAATAATAAAAGTATTAATAATGATAAAATATACTGGCAATTTTTGTTATATTCATTGTACATTAAGCTCATCAATTTTCACAAATTCTTATATTTATATCCTCTTGAAGTAATTTCCCAGTAAAAGAAAAAAACCTATTAAATTTCTTTTCCCATTGATTTTATACATATTATAATTATATTATATATACATCTTCTACCTCAAATTTGTAAGATATATGTTGCAAAAAGGAAGAGTAAGCTTTCTTGTTGGCTAAAAGTTCTTCAGCAGGGGAACTGTGATGTGCATGCTTTAATGCTAGCTGTAATCTTATTCTCCATAACGTCTTAATTTCAACATTGAGATCTCAATATTCCAGAAAACTTGAATCTCATGAAAACTTGATATACAAGTGAACTACAGAATCCATTAAGCCAGTCATTATCAATATAAACACAGTGATGAAGACCTGGGCAAAAAGAATAATATAAAAGAAGTAGAGTTTTTTAAACCATGGAAAATATTAAATATCTGAATACAATGAACAATTTCAACAGAAAAAAATAGACAACACAACATTGGTGATCACATGTTTAAAATAATTAGGGATTAAGCAAGTGATAGGGAAAATGACATGCTGTTGAACTGAAAATGCCTCACCAGGCTTGTTGAAATTCCTGAAGTGTGAATCACAGGACAAACTCAAAAGCCTAAATGAAGGATCCAAATCTTTCAACACTGATGACACAGAGCTTTCCATAAAATAGGATTTGCACAGTAACCTTAGTAGTAGCTCAGTTTGAGCCATGGGGCCACTCCTCCTGTTCTGTGACAGAGGACAGAATTCACAAAAGGCCAGAAATATTTGCTAAAGCTTTTGTCTCTTCCCTGATATAACATGTCCTCTGGATTTTTTGCTTCATTAAAAAGAACTACTAAAATTTATGTTATATTTACCTCAAAAAAAAAAAAAAGAAAAAAAGATTTGAGTAAAACACGTTTACTGAAATTACTTACTCAGAAGCAGCTATGTATCAGATATTTTTATTCAGGCCATCAAGGACGTTCATGTCCTCTGAAGTCAACTGAAATTCAAAGACCTGTCATACAAATAGAAACTGCATTGTTAAATTTACCTGGCATATTTGCCAGTCCATCAATTCCAAGTGCTAACCATTGAAAAGATAAAATGTTTAATATATTCAAGAAATCAAGAAAGCAAACACATATTCATCAAAACATTTAAGTAAATTGGAAACTGAGAAGCCAGTCTGCTTCCTTTGAACAAAGGGTCTAGGTCCTCTCCATGTATGTTCCTTAGTTGGAGTATTGGTCTTTGCAGGCCCCCTGGGCCCAGGTATTTTTTGCTCTATTGTTCTCCTTGTGGAGTTCCTTTTCCCTCCAGGTCTTTCAGTCTCCCTCTTCCTCCATAAGGCTTCCAAGTGGCTTTTCTAGTAAGGGGAACAGGGGCTGTCTCTGACATGAATTCAGTGGCTAACTCTTTGATCACCTCCCCCTGGGAAGGAGAGTGCAGGCTTCCCAGGCCACAGAGGAAGATGATACAGCCAGCCTTGATGAGACCTGATAAGCTAGGATCAGTAGAAGGCAAGGAGGTCCTCCCCTATAGGGTTCTAGGTAAAGGGCATGGGGGAGGAGAGGGAGAGTGGGTGGGACAGAGAGGAGACAAGGGAGGGGGAGGGGGCTGCAGTGAGGATACAAAGTGAATAAATTGTAATAAAGAAATATATAAATAAAAATTTTACAAAGGGTTTCCAAAAACAACAACAACAAAACATTTAAATAAGTGATGAATGCCAGGTGGGGAAATTCTGGAAATTAATTCCTGAATTGAAATGTCACTCTCACACACAAAAGCATTAACAAATAACCTGAAGAAGAAACAAACACACTGTGATTCCAAATATGACAGTAATCATGATTCTAAAAGGTCCTAAACAAACTAAGCACAGTCATTTAAATGTTTAATGTAATTCAGTAATTTTCATTGATAAATTTATTGATTTGAAATTAAATTTTTCATACAATATTTCTGGTCATGTTTTACCACCCCCAAACTCCTTCTAGAATGCTCTCCCCTGCCTACCTTCCCAATTTCATCTTTTTAATAAATAAATAAATAAATAAAAGATCAAAATAAACTAAAGATAAATAAGACAAAATATATCAACACAAAATGAAACACATCTCAGAAAAAAGATATTGAGTTCATTTTATGTTGGTCAATTACTCCTGAGCATGGGGCCTGCCCTGGAGTGTAGGTGATTTACTCAGTGACAGTCATTGAAGAAAACTGATTTTCTCTTTTTCAGCAGTTATCCATTGCACAAAGCTTCTGACTGGTTAGGAGTGAGATTTTGTGTCCACTTTCCCATTTTAATTCTGAAGGGTTGTTTTTTGTTTTTGGTTTTTTGTTTGTTTGTTTGTTTGTTTTCTTGTGTTTGGCCTAGATATGCAGTTCTTTCACATGCTGCCACAGTCTCTGTGAATTCATAGATATTTGGACTCATATATATATAACAGCCCAATTGTGTCTGGAATATGGCAAAAAGTGACTCATAATGACATATTTCTGTGCCCATAGATCAGAGCATCATTCAGCCCTCATGGGAGAAGCTTCTTCTTGAAGTAGTTAGTAATTACCATAAGACCCAGACTTATAAAGTGTGCAGACAGTAAAAGACTTAGGGCATGTAAGCCTACATGAGAGCATCTTCTTTGAACCCCTCCCCTCAAGGTTCAGGACTCTATGTGAAGGACAAGGCAGAAAGATTGTCAGAGGAAGAAGTGCTGGCTGACTCTAATTAAACAGTTTCATTGACACATGTTTTTGCCTAAAACATGAGCAAGTAGAATATAAAAATGTCATTTAAATGTACTTCAAAGTAAGACTTCTACAAATATTAATAATTAATCTTCAGAGAAGTGTCATCAAGAAAATCGCTTTATATAAAATGTGGTCAACTTAATAAAAAGGACCATCTCCTATTGTTGACAAATGGAAACAAATGGCTCATGAAAACAAAAGTTCTCTGAATAATAACCAAGAGAAAATGTTTAAAATTACCTTTAAATTAATTGTGTTAGGCTGAGGATGGTGGCACATGCTTGTAATTTCAGCACTCATGGAGGCAGAGGGAGGCAGATCTCTGTGAGTTTGAGGCCAGCCTGGTCAACAAAGCAAGTCCAGGACAGCCAAGGCCACACAGAAAAACCTTGTCTTGAAAAGAATAATAATAACAACAATATTAAATAACAGACTCTTCTTGCAAAATTCAGGTTTTTTTGCACATTTGGAAGCTACTAAAATAATAAAAGAAAGTTATCAGTAATAAAATATGCTTTTATGACTCAATAATAAAGAACAGAATAAATACAAAATCCTTGGTTTGTAACTTCTAGAAGTTGGCAAGGCATTAAGAAAACTATTTCAGTGAATGGAAATTTCTATTATCATTGTGGAATGGAACACCTCAGTACTGCCAAAAAGCTATTGTCTGCAAAAAATAAACAACTTCAATGCAATATCAATCTTGTCAAACAAATCCTTACTCTGAGGGGAAACTAGCAAACTGATCAGAAGTTCTTATAATAGAATAATCCATAAAGAATAAAATGAGAGTTAGGATATCTGGAAGATGGACTTTTTAAACAAAAGAAAATGTATTAATTGGTGATAGGAATAACTACAGAAATAGGCTCATTGTTAATAATTTTTTTGTCCTAGTGTATGTTTTATTCAGTGTTTGAAATTATACAAGTATAATTCTGATGAACTTAAAGATAAGCTGGAAAGGATAGAGAAAGATGATTTTGAAGATACTGAGAGAAGTTAGATGTGTTTCACACAGGAAAGTGTAACACCATTTAACCACAAAAGAAAGCCAAGAAGAATCTGAATAATGTAGAAAAGGGATCATGATAGTGTTTAAAATAATGGGGAAAATGTAGATTCGGGAATGAGGTATTTCAACAGAAGCAAAATGGAAGACCAATGACTTTACAGAATACAAAAATGATATAGACAGACCACAAGAACATCTCCACCTCCATGTGTCTTCAGTAATTTAGAGCTGGTCATATTAGGATGTGGAAGAAATTGTTGCTGTATATCTTAGGAACTCAGTTATATTTAGAAGAAGGAATGGTGTGGCTGATATTAAGATTAGACATGAACAGAAACTCTATAGAGTTCAGAAACTACCTGGAGATTATACAAGGTGATCAGCTGGAAGATAACAGTACAGGGAGGAGAAACCAGCTCCTCTAAGAACAGTGCAATCTGTATCCTGGAGCAAACATCTCACTGTTCATCAAATACACAGGCAACTTCACTACAGAACAGGAGAGAGCCTAGCCAAGATTAGAACAACCTGACTCAGATCGATCAGTCTACACATATCTCTAACCTTAAACTAATGAACTGATAAGTGGCTTTTCATGAAGACTTTGTAAGTAGGGGTGGGTAGGTTTTAGCATGATCAGTGGCATGCCATTAATGATCTCTTATTTGAATTGAGCAGACAATCACTCTCAAAGGAGCCAAGATGTGAAAAACCAGTTGACAGGAAATACATTCACACTGAATATTTCCTGACTATTGTTAATAGTCCTGTAAGTATGCACAGGAAAATACAAAGTGAACCACATGTAATTTGAAGAATGAAACTCTCCTACTCTCAGTGGCCTCGGTTCAGAAAATGAAGAAAAGAGCATTCACTCACTTAAGGGTAAGTAACTAATGAGATGCTAGATAAAAATCTAACTGTAATAAGTGTGGTGTCTGTAGAACAGGGATTTAAGCCCTCCAGAGATGCCCTTAGACTCAGACACAGGCAACTTCACTACAAGCATGGACACTGGGAAAAAAGTATCCTGGTTTGGGTTATAGGACAAACATTTCCTCAAGGTACACAGAATCATTCTGTTTAAATCAATAAAATGGGACCTCATAAAACTGAAAACAATCATGACTCATCACCTGACAGAGGATCTCTTTATTTGTTGAAAAGCAGCAAAACAAGTAATCAAATTAAAAAAGGAACAGAGCTAAACAGAGAATTCTCTGTAGAAGAATATAGAATGGCAGAGAAACACTAAACTCAACGTCATTAGCCATTAGGGAAATGCAAATCAAATGACCTAAGATTTCACCTTACACCCATCAGAATGGCATGAAAAACACAAATGACAACACATGTTGAGAGGTTATGGAGAAAGGGGAACCCTCCTCCATTGCTAGTGAATGTAATCTTACAACCACATTCATTCTCAGAGCTTCAAGATCCAGCATATTAGGCATGTACCCAAAATTTGCTCAAGAATTAAGTTCAACCATGTTTGTAGCAGCTTTATTTGTAATGCCATGGAAACAACCCAGAGGAACTACAGAAATTGTATGGAATTTCAAAGAAAAAGAAATTTGCAGGCAAATGGTGGGATCTAGAAAAGATCATTCTGATTTATCCCAGAAGGAAAAAGACAAACATGGAATATACTCTATATATAGACCTAAAAGATAGGATAAACATAATGAAATCTAAAGAAGATAATCAAGAAAGCAGACATGGGTAATCTATCCTCATTTAAAAGACAAATGGGATGTGCATTGAGCGTATGGCAGGAGTCTGAAAGCATCACTCTACCTAAGTGCTCCAAAATGATACTAAGACTCACAAAACCTTCGGCAAAGTGCAGGGAATCATGAAAGAAGGGGAGTTTGATGTAGGATAGGAACTCCACAAGGACCAGCGTTCTCAGGGTCTTTTCTGAGATGGACACTCAAACAAAGTCCATGAGAGGATAAAATCTAGAACCTCTGCTCAGATGTGACCCGTGAGCTCAGTAATTCCCACAGTAAGGGGAACAAGGACATTTCTAACATGAACTCAATGACTGGCTCTTTGACCTCCCAACCTCCCAAGGGAGGAGCAGTACTGTTAGGCCACAGAGGAGGACTTTGCAGCCAGTCTGGAAAATACCTGACAAAGGGAGTCATATGAAAAAGGTCCTCCCTATTAGTGGACTTGGAAAGGGACAGGGAGGAGATGAGGATGGAGGGTGGGATTGGGGAGGGAATGAGGGATACAGCTGGGATACAGAATTAACAAAATGTAACTAATGAGAAAAATAAAATTAAAAAAAAAAAAAAAAAAAAAGTCAGGTGTGATTCTAATGGGTTTGCCATTATTATATGTTACTTGGCCTTTTTCTCTTGCAGCTTTTAGTTTTTTTCTTTGTTCTGTATACTTACGGTTTTGATTATTATGTGGTGGGAGGATTTTTTTTTCTGGTCTAATTTGTTGGGTGTTCTATAGGCCCTTGTATTCTTATTGATCTCTTCTTTTAATTTGGGGAAATCAATGATTTTGTTGAAAATATTTTCTGGGCCTTGGTTCAGGGAATCTTCTTTTCCTCTATTCCTATTATTCTTAGGTTTTGTCTTTTTATGTTGTCTTGAATTTCTTGGATGGTCTGTGTCAGGATTTTTCAAGATTTAACATTTTCTTTGACAGATACATCTATTTCTTCCATTGTATCTTTTGAGATTCTTTCTTCCATTTCTTGTAATTGGTTATGCTAACCTCTGTAGTTCCAGCTTTCTTCCCTAAGTTCTCTCTCTCCACAATTTCTTCCATTTGGCTATCTTCAGGTCTTGAGCTAAAATGTCAATTCCTTCAGCTGTTTGTTTGAACAATCCACTGTTTCTTTTATTTCATTCAGTGATTTAAGCATTTCCTCTCTAAAGGCCACAGACTGTTTGGCTGCAGCTTCCTGTAACGGATGGCCATAATCTCCTTGTCTTTAATTTCCTCCATTTCTTTACGGATAGCCATGAAATCTTCCTCTAATTCTTTTGTATTTTATTTGTTTCCTCTGCTATCTTCTTCATGAGCGTAGATGTTAGGTCATCTCCTTGAATTTCATTTATGCTGGGGTGTCTAGGGCTATTTGCCCCTGGATAACTGGGTTCTGGAGATGCCATATTGCTCTGGGACTTTTATGCTGTCCTCTACTCATTGGGCTATCTTAGTTCTTTGAATTTAGTTTCTGGTTGTTCCTGGATTCTTGTAGTGGAGAGAATCCCTTTGGCAGGGAGATAGTTTTTCCTGAAAAACTTTTCCAGCTTTTTGGGTATAGTCACTGGATGTCCGGTGTTTTTCAGGAGTTGCTACAGCTCACCCAGGCATAGAGACCTGTGTAGTAACTGTGGTCCAGTCGAGAGGGCTCTCCTCTCACTCATCCTGGAGACAGTTGCCCTCCTTCTGGGTTTCTGTAAATTTAGTGATCAACTGCTGTAACCTTTTGTCCCATGGTTTGGTTGGTCTTGTTAGGGATAACTGGTTGCCCCTTGCAGTAACTGGGGGGTTGTTCTCAGGGTTGGTCTTTTGCCCCAGAACCCAAGAGGTAATTTGTGGCTGGTGAGTACTGCTCTGGTGTCTTGGGGCACACAGTTCTGCCTGTAAGGTGTATTTGGTACAATGCAGGCCTCTGGGCTGGTGGAGCGTGTGCCCGCCTGCTAGTCTGGGAAGCCGAGTTTCTGATCACTCTGTGCTCCCTGTTTGGGCCCAGATCTGTGATGGCTGGGTTTTGCCTGTCTGCGAAGGCTGCAGACTTTTCCTAGGTGACCCCAGCAGCACGGTTTCTTCCTTCCCTGGGGTCCTCTCTGGACAGGGAGAGTCCCAGTCCCTGTTGTACAAACCGCTGAGCTGAATGATCTCTGCATGGTAGGAGCTCAGTTGTGTTGGCGGTGGGTACCCGCCATGTCAGGGGTAGACTGGGTGACACGTGATCAAGAACTCCCAGGCTGCTCACGGATCAAAAGTGATTGGGACAAGGATCCTTCAGCCCTAAATCCCACATTACCATAAGTGGACCTGACCAATTCCACACCGTGGGAGCCTCCCCTCACCTGGGAAACATGATTGATGTAGTTTCAGGGCCCAGAGTTCAGTCTCCTGGTCCAAATTAAATCCTGCTTCTCAAACACATCTCCTGTGCCGCCATCTTGGCTCCCGCCATTATGATTTTTTTTACTCTCCCTGTAATGAAACTTCTTCCTGTTTTCAGTTCATGTTCAGAATGAAGTATAAAAAATGGTGTTGTAGCCAGGCATGGTGGTGCACACTTGTAATCCCAGCACTCAGGGAGGCAGAAGCAGGTAGATCTCTGTGAGTTCGAGGCTAGCCTGGTCTACAAAGTGAGTCCAGGACAGCCAAGGCTACACAGAGAAACCCTGTCCTCAAAACAAAAAGAAAGAAGAAAGAAAGAAAGAAAGAAAGAAAGAAAAGAAAGAAAGAAAGAAAGAAAAAAAAAAGAGAGGAGAAAAACACAAAAACAAAGCAAAGCAAAGCAAACAAACAAAAAACTGTGTTGTAAGATTTTTTTTTTTAATTATTCACTATTTTTCTTTGGTTTGTTTCTCATTGTCTATATTACCATTGTTTTTCACGGTGGCTTCCCAGAGCACTGTAAGCAACCAGAACAATGTCTTTTGACTTGCAGAAATCCAGAAGTTTTCCCTGGTTGAGATAAGGATGGCATTCTACCTATAGATGGATGAAATAGAAATATATAAAAATCATATAAAATTCCACATTCAATGTAAAGAAGAAATGTTAAAAATATTAAAAGGTGAGTTACTTTAGCCCACGTGATGAAGTCTGAATTGAATATGTCACTATCAGGCCTGGTGTGGTGACTCATCCCGTTAACCCAGCATTTTAGGAGGCTGAAGCAGGAAGGTTGCAATAAACTTGAGGCCATTCTATGTTCTAATAAGCTTCAGGCCAACATGAGCTACAGAGAGAGACTGTGTCTTCAAAAACAAACAAAAATACCCAGCAGAATATGAGGAAGAAAGAAAAAGATGAGGGAAAAGAAAAAAATATAAATGTCTTCATAGTAAGATACACTTTATATTTTTGTATATTTTGTGGAGAGGTAGATGCTTGTGTGCATATCACAATGAATGTGTAATACTCAAAAGACAACATGTGTTAGTACCAAGAATGAAAGGGCATGAAGACAAGACCCTTCACCAACTGAGCTGGCTTGGTAGGTCCTTGATTAGATAATTTAATGGTTTTATATTCATTCCACACAGTGAGCAATTTCAGTTACATTTTCATAATGTATGTTACATATTTTGAGCATATTTATCCTTCATCTGCTTCCTCCTCCTCACCCATTACTCCCATTAATTGCTCCAGGTTTACAGCTAAAATCAGTACTTATATTGCAGGGAACAGAGAAGTAACATTTCTGAGGTGAGTGAGCTTTATATACTGGTTGATGAAGCAAATATAGGGTCTTCCTTTGGTGACTCATGACTGATTCTACATGTAGGACTGAATTTTGATTATTTAAACAACAAAAAAGCCCTAAAACTACAATTGATAGTTATCCATAAAGGAAAAAAAAAAAAAAAAACAGAAAAACCAAACAAAATAAAATAGTTGTGTGAACGTCCTAATAGCTTCATTTACTCATATCTCCACATTAAGGGGAAAAATAAGAAAAATCAATTCCAATACATGCAATAAATAAATAAATATTTTTATTTGTAAAGCCCAAAAAGAACCACAGGCAACTAAGGAATTCTGAGAGGAGGAGAAATAGGCTTCCCCTGTGCAGGGCATGCCAATCAGTTATATGCTACCAAACAACCACTCTTTAGAACATACAAGTAACATTACACAGACTAAGCAGGCTGTATTCATTAATTTAAATATACATATGTGTATGTTCAAACACACATACATTTATATGTGTGTATAGAACAATAATCAAAATAAAGGCTTATGAACTGAATTTGAAAGAGATAAAGTTGGGTATATGAGAGGATTTGTAGGGAAGAAAGGAAATGGAAGATGTAAGTGAAAAACACACATAAAAAGCAAAGCCATACCCCAGTCATTGGCAATCACTATAGTAGCTTTCTTTCTCAAAACACTGATTATGGAGACCATTAAACTTTACTCTGTCTTGTTGGAATAATTTTACTAAACTAAATTTTTTTACTAAACAAAGGATGTCTCAGGTAAGAAATGTCAATAAAGTAATTAAAAATGAAATAAGATTCCCAAACCACAAAAAAATGACTAACTTTGAGAAAAATCATTGATGGATTCTCAAATATGACAGAAAAATTGGTCGTGACACATATACCAAAAATGAGTATGATTTAGATCACAGTTTACGGTAAAGAAACTTTACTATTTCCCTTAATGTTGCTGAAAAATGAACTGGGAGCAAAGTGTGGACACAAAAAATGTGCTTTCATGCTTTACTTGATGGTGGAAACCAGAGAAATTGAAGGATGTTGATGAATAAGGTAACCTCTAAGCTTCACTCAAAGTTTTTAATGTTATTCTTCTCCCCAATTGGTACCTGGCAGCAGCCAGAGGAAGAAAGGAATGAAAAAAGGTGAGTGGCAGATAATCCCCACCTGGTTGCACACAGGCTTGTACTTGAGCCCAGGCTTGTTCAGGATTTTCTCCAACTGCCTGCGGTTGAAGTTGGACACCCTGATGGACTTGGTCAAACCTGCATCCTTACACATCTCCATGGCCTAGGGAGGAAAAATATGCCAAAATATAAACTAATGTAAGTGAAAAATCTAGGGGCTGGAGAAATGGTTTGAGGGCTAAGAGCACTGGCTGCTCTTCCAAAGGATCTGGGTTCAATACCCACTACCTGCATGGTGGCTCACAACTATCTGTAACTCTAATTCCATGGGATCTGACACTCTCACACAGACATATCTCACACAGGCATGTGGGCAATCACCAATGAACATAAAACAGAAATAGTTAAATTATTAAATGAAAAACTATAATACTAGAGGGAACACTGTAAGGAAACAAAAATTAAACCTCCTGGCATTACTTCTTAGTAAAAATGAGAACAGTAAGGAAAATGATAGTATCAACTATCAAGAGGACCCTGAGCTATATCCTTAGTTAGACTCATTATCATCATTTTAGGCAAACACCCCTTCATTTCTATTACATCACAGTCATGCATGGTCCCCAAATCTTAAGCCCTTATAAAAACCATTAGTTTTTACAACATAGATTCACACCTCGCTCACTCAAATTCTGAACCTCCACTCCCTCTCTGCACTTCTGGGTTGTGCTCTCTAATCCAAGTACTCACTTCCCAGGTGGCACAGAAATCCACTGTGTCAAGGATGAACTTGCCATCCTCATCTCTTGGAAAATAATTCTCTCCTGGCTGGTAGAGAGACAAATGTTAAAGTAATCGCTCAACAAATACATTTTCTCACTTTAACAAAGCTCACTGAGAAAGACAGGGCTGTAAATAGAACTTGGCAGCAGATGTGTGAATCATATTGCATTTAACAGTTGGCATATGTTTTCAATGTAGAGTTGTAAAGAATAAAGAAAGTCCTTCTGTGCCATAGTGTTTTTTTTTTTTTTTAATTTTTATTAATTACAGTTTATTCACTTTGTATCCCCCTGTACCTCCCTCCCTACTCCCATCCCAATCCCACCCTCCCTCTTCCCCACCTGTGTCCCTCTCCCAGTCCACTGAAAAGGGAGGTCCTCCTCCCCTTTCCTCTGATCCTAGTGTTTTTTTAACTTAATTTTTAAAAACTTAATAAATTACTTCAAGGTACTTAGACTATCTTGATTTAACGTTAATTTCTATTCAGTGTCACTTTCACTTAGGAATTTGGCAAGAATATGGCAGTGATTTCCACCAGGAACAAACTCCATTATTGGCCCATGGCAAACAATCAGTCTTCCACACACTTGTGGGTGCTTCAGGCCTAGCAAGTAAACAAATGATGAGAAGACAGGGTTGTTGGGTTTTGTTTCATTTTTTTTTTCTCTCTCTGTGTGTGTATGGCTTTGTGTCTCTGTGTGTGTCTTTGTGTCTGTACATATCACAACCATGAAAGAGCAGACAAAGGCCAGAAGAAGGAGTAAGGTCCCCTGGAGCTGGAGCTACAGGGAATTATGAGCTACCTGAAGTAGGAGCTGGAAACTGAACTAATGTCCTCAGCAAGACCAGCAAGTACTCTTACCCACTGAGCCATCTCTCCAACCTTAGACTGCTGTATTTTAAAAACTACTTAGATGATGTGAAGTACAAAGAAGCCAACACATATCAAAGAACTAGAATGTCAAACTATATCAAGGCTAAATCTGTCACCAATAGAAATGACTGGAATAAAAACTAAGCAAATCTGGAGCTGGGGAGATTGCTCAAAGTTTAAGAGCATTTGCTGTTCTTCCAAAGGACACAGGTCCAGTTTTCAGTACCCATGTGGCAGCTCATAACTGTTTATAACTCTTATCCCAGAGGATTCAATTCCATCTTCTTTGCTCATGGAATAAACACAGGCATGGTACAAGACACACATGCATACCAAACACTCACATATATAAAACAAAAACAACTTTTAAGAACCTTAAGCAAGATGGGGGAGCCTCCAGGGGGTCTATGGGAGTGACCCTAACTGAGACTCCTAGCAGTGGGAGATAAAGAGCCTGAAGTTGCCACCACCTATAGCCAGGTTAGACTTCTAATAGATGGAGGAAGATACCAACCCATCCATAAAATTTTCAACCAAATATTTGTCCTGCCTACAAGAAGTGTAGCAGAGATTGAGGGAAAGGCCAACCAATGACAGGCCCAACTTGAAACTCACCCATGGGACAGAGCCAACCCCCGACACTATTAATAGTACTTTGATATGATTGCAGACAAGAGCCTATCATAACTGTCTACTGAGAGGCTTCATCTAGCAAAAGAAAAAATAAATAAAAAAAAAAAACAAACAGAGAAACAGGAGCAGAAACCCACAGACAAACAATGGGTCAAGCTCAGAAGAGTGGGAGGAAGGACTGAGGGAGTCACAGGGGTCAAGGACACCACAAGAAGATCTGCAGAGTAAACTAACCTGGCCTAATGGGGCCTCACAGAGACTGAACCTCCAACCCTAGTCCCTCTATCTATGTAGCAGATGTGCAGCTTGGTCATCATGTGAGTCCCCTAACATTTAGAGTGAGACTCTCTGACTCTGTTGCCTGCCTTTGGATCCCTTTCCCCTAGCTGGAATGCCTTGTCTGGCCTCAGTGGGAGAGGATACAATTAGTCCTGCTGTGACTTGATATGCCAGTGTGGGTTGGTACCTCTGAGGAGCCTCTCCTTCTCTGAGGAGAAGGGGAGGAAGAATAAGGGAGAGGAGTGAGGGTGGGAGAGGGAGGAGAGGAAAGGGAGGCTGCTATCAGGCTGTAAAGTGATTTAATTAAGTAATTAATTAATAAAAAACTAAGCAAATTTATAGTAATACACAGGTCAGGAATCAGAGACATTTTTAAGACTATTTAAAGTACCACACTATTCATGGCTTAGACTTCTCATTTATATAATCCTATCAATTCTTTCTGTAAAACATTTGAAGTATTTTTGAAAATTAAATGCTAACATTAGAGATGATTTTTTTTTTGGTGATCAAAACCACATACCATCAGAGATGTTGGAAAATGTATGAGGTACAGGTCCACATACTCCAACTGGAGTTTCTTCAGTGACTGTTCCAAGCAAAGTTGCACCAGTTCTGGATGATGAAATGTAACCCAAAAGCTACAACAGTTGAAAACATGGAGCTGACATCAAATGTCAAGAGTTTGCTCAGTATCACTTTACCTAACACAGAGAATAGTGTGACATTGCCAATGAAAAAAAAAAAAAAAAAAAAATTTTCCTTTTGAATTTTTTCTGTCTAATCAAGACATGAACTCTCCTAAATATTTTTTTTTTGTGAGTTAATCTAGAAAACTACTCAAGTCTCAAAACTTCCATCAAGTAATATTAGTTTACCATCAACATTATATTTCATAATGTATAAAAGACTTTAAGAATCTAATATACTATTACTGTTCATACATATAATTTATTATGATGTGTTGTGTTTGGTTAATGTATATGTAGGAACTCTTACCTCACCCTGAACTACTGTTTACAATGTAAATAATCTCACTACCCCTGTCTGAGTATCTTGGGGATGTCCCAGGGTTTCCAAGAACACTATGGGAACAGCCACTTTATTAAAAAACAGCAGCAATGAAGGAATTGTTCTCTACAATATATTGCTTTGTGCTCCTCTAGGTCTAAATGGCCATTTGAAATCTTTCTAGAATAACAAAGTGTATTACCAGCAGCAAAATTGGGTGGCCTGCATTTTCTGACTCTCAATTCTTGGTTGGTGTTAACTTTAAGTCACAAGTCTTTTTAGTAAAATGGCTAACATAGCAATGATTGATTGCCATGTGTGCTTTCAAGCTTCACTAACCTTCACAGAAACAAGAAGCAATGCAGCTATGTCTATATAAAGAGAAGCTGAATCAAAGTGTGCAAACTTAAAATAACTCATGGAGAGTTAGAGATGTGTTAGCCAGAGAGTACTTGCTCCTCTTGTAGATAAACCATACTTGGCTTCCCAGTACCCACACATCATAGCTCACAATCTTTTTAACTCTAGTTATAGAGGAGCTGATGTTCCCTTCTGGTACCAGACTTATTCATGGTACACATACATCTATGTAGTCAAGAAACTAATACACTTACAATAAATAAGTAATTTTTGAATCACACATTGAAGAAGAAAATACAAGCTATAAATTGGGTTAGGCAATTTTGCTAGTCAGGGAACTTGCATTTAGGAAGAATGTGAAATATTATTGGAGGCTAAGACTAAGATGTAGGCATTTCCAGTTTCTATATTCCAATTTCTTTTTAGTAAGGGACATAATGAACAGTGTCACTCCAAGGTTCTTTAAATGAGTAAGAATAATTAAAAATCAACATATTGACTTGCTCTGATCTCTCACATTGAAATCATGTCCTCCAGTAACAACAAAAAAATTAATATCTACTTTATTTAAAAATGTGAGGCTTTAAAATATGAAGTTTTCTTTGTTATAGGAAACCACTTAGGAAAGAAACACCAAAACACAGTGATAGAACACACGATCATGTGCTACATAACAAAGTTTTGGGTAGCAATGAATCACAAATACAGTGGCGGTCTATGAGACTATTATTGAGCTGAATTACTCCCATTGCCTAGTGACTTCATAGCCAGCATAACATTGGAGCACAACATATTACTCAGCATGTTGTGGTGATGGTCCCAGTCACAGAAAAGTATGGAACCACAATTATATACAGCATCTAATAATAAATAATGATTATAACTGCTAACTTATGAATGCATTTTCATATTTTTCTAGTATTTATTTTTTATGTATGAAAACAAAATCTTTGCTGAGGAAAATAAAATTCTAATGTGGTTAGCAAATCAAAACTTGGAAGAAATCATGTCTAATTTATATATCTGAATGGAAAGTACTTTGAACATCCATTTATTTCCTAGATATAGGAGATGAAACAGTTACTTATATCTTATTTAACACAGAAAGTCTTTCATATAATATTGTGTCTTCTTGATGAATGAGAGAAATAGTGTTCAGAGCAATGAGAAGTTTTTATAGTACTCAGGCAATCAAAAGAAAAAAAAATAAGAGTTTTCTAGTTCATTCTGAATCAATCTCTGGTGAACTGAGACTCAGAAAAGAAGATAGTTAACATTCCACTGATGACTATAAAGACATTGATGAGAAAACTTAAGCTACCAGCTTTCTTTGTGTTTAGCATTGTATGCAACAATATGAGCCAATTTGTGCATTTCTCCAACATTCACTGCCCTAATCAGAGAAAGATTATTTTGACATGACACAGCCTATCCATTGCACACCATATGCCCAATACCTTTGTTGTGTAAAATATATCCTCCCTCTTCACAGTGCCATCTGCAATCTTGCTTCGGATGGCTAGTCCTACTTCCTCCTTCCTCTTCATTTTGATACATAGCAGCAGAATCAATATGCTGGAAACCAGCGTCTATAGCTATTTTTGTGGCTTCTGTAGCCTTACTCTTTGGTACCTAAAATCGCAACCAAAAGCAGCATTTACAGAAAGATATGATGTAGAAATTTAAAGAACAACAACAAGGGAAACACCTTTGTTCAGCATCCAGTATCCCTATGCCTTCCACAAGATGTCCATTTCCAGTGAAGAAACCAATCAAGGTTGCCTGTACCTGCCTCACTGAGTCACAATAGTAGGACACCCCAGGAACCACTTTAGTCAATTACAGATTAGTCTTTAGCATTAGGGGTTTCCACTGGCACCCTAGGAACTGATATTTGCTCAAAGAATTCTTAGGTAGATGAAGCCACAAATTTTACACAGGCAAAAGGGCATGAGACCACAGAAAGAAGAAACACTATAGATTCTTCTATGACCCTTCTCCCAGAAAATACATCAAAGTCTCTAACACCAAATTTTCAATGATGCAAGTGTTTAAACAAAAACATTTTAGAGTCTTCATTTCTAAGATGTCCATTTGTAGCTTGTTACATGAACACCCTGATATAATGTATACCAGATGACAGCATATACACACACATGAGCCCTACAATTTGCACAGGCAGTTCATGGAAAGCTTTCATTCTTGTAAAATCAAAAGATATCAGTATTTCTAAGGATCATCTAAAGTTCAGTTTCCCAAAAAGAACTTGAGTATACAGTTGAATAGTGTGATGTAAAGTCTTTTCACACAGCCATTTTATCTGCATAACAAAAGTAAAAACTATCAGCAAGATGTGTATGCAGAGGCAGAGATCCATATGTAGAAAATTAAGAACATTGTACTGAAAAAAATTCAGGGGCACGCCCTCCTCTAAGCTACAATTTCTTATTTTTGTGGGAATTGTGACTGAAGTAGAATTTATGTGGTTTTTGTATTGTTGAATAAATTTGAATTAAAGATATAGAACATCCATAGTTAAAGAATGAAAATGAAATGGAAATTTAGTAAACATACCAGGACATTTCTATTGCAACATAAAATTGAGGAATTCAGGAAAAAGTAGAATATTTTTCTCCAATGTTCATTGACTTAGAGTATCTATTCCTATGATAAAAAAACGTAACCAAATGTAATTTGTAGAGAAAAGGGTTTATTTCATCTTATAACTCTCAGATCACACTCCATCTTTCAGGAAAGTCAAGGCAGAAACTCAAGAAACTCCTTGTGCAGGGAGGAGGTGATGCAAAGGTCATGGAGGAGTGCTGCTTACTGGCTTTTCCTTTTTGCTTGCTCTTCCTGCTTTCTGATGGAACCAAGGACTACCAACTCAGTGATGGTATCATTCACAGCTGACTGGATGCTTCCACTCAGTCACTAATTTAGAAAATTCCCTACAACTAGATCTTATGCAGGCATTTTCTTAATTGATGTTCCCTCCTATCAGAGGATTTTAGCTTGTGTGAAGTTGACATAAAACTAACCAGCACATGAACAAGAACAGTGCAGTTTTAAAATGAGTAAATATACAAACACACATCTCAACAGAAGAATTGCAAGTGACTGACAAGCACTTTTTAAAAACATCCTCAGTATCAGTGTTCATCAAGCAGTGCTCTTGCTACTTGGTTTCAGTCTTTCTGCCTAATTGCAATAAAGATGAATGGAAAAAAAAAAAAACTAGTGCCCACAATAATCTGGGGGCAAGCTTTTGGATCAGCCTCCCATGCTGAGTACCATCTGCCAAGTACAGTAAAACAGAGGAACAGGTTAGCCCCACAGGATCACTCAAAACCCAATGACTGCACACACCATGGCAGACCACCCATCCAAGCTCTCTTTGTGTTTGAACCCTCCAGCCCACCTTCTACCATTACCTCTTGAAGTGCATAGGTACCAAAGCCCAGAATAGGGATGAAGTGGCCATCACTTAGTCTCACTGTCTGCTGCTTAGAATTCATGGCTTCTCGGTCCTCCAACTAAGATGTTACCATTTTTTCTTCTCTTACAGGACAGAAAATAAATGCTTGGCCTAGCCCCAGATTTTCTTGTAATAATTAACCAATGCAAATTGAGAAAATAAATGAAATCAGCTCTGCAACCTAAAGAGGAAACTGGAACAAGTTCATTTACTTTAAATCGTTGTGATTTATTTATTCTTATTTTATGTTTATGAGTATTTTGCCTATATATATACATATACGCATACTTAAACACATATATGCTTATATGATATGTGTGTGCAGCACATGTATGTCTGGTGCCCATGGAGGTCAGAGGAATGCATACAAGCCCCTGGAAATGGAGTTACAGTTAGTTTTTAGCTGCCAGGTAGGTGTTGGTGATCAAACCCAGGTCCTCTGGAATAGAATTCCGTGAATGCTCTCAATTTCTGACCCATCCCTCCAACTTCAACTTTTAGTAAATGAGAAAGTCTTAAGATAATTAAAAGTTGGGACTACAGCTCAGTAGCAAAAACCTTGCTCATCATGTGTATGGTGTCGGGTTCATTCCAAGCACCACAGAGGAAAAAACAAAGAGAGAGAGAGAGATAAAAGGTAAAGAAGCAGAGGGTAAGGGGAGAAAGGGAATGGAAGGAAGCAGGCTACATGATGATTCAGAAAAGACTAATCTTTTTATAATACATCCTTATTAGACTCTTTCATGCATTTCTTTAAATTATTTCAAATAGATGAACTATTACTAATAAGATCTTAAACTATGAAATGCCACATACCTGTTTGCTTGTTGGTTTTGTGGTGGTGGTGGATGTTATAAAGTTTGTTATTTAAAACAATGATCTATGTTATACAACAAGCTTGTTCATGTGTATATACATTTAGTATATTTAGTCTCTGTACATATACATGTGTATATAATATATATATAGTATTACATACACTATATTACATATATATATATACTAAATATTAAAATAAATTATCCTCAAAAGTTAGAACTGAAGAAATATAGACAACTGAACTAGCCCATTTTTAAAGGGCATCATATATCATCTTTCTGCAAGACTCATTACAATTCTCAGGGACACAGGTTCAGTTCTTACAAATGTGCAGTGCAAATCTCCACCAGGAGCTGAGGTCTGGGTCCAAAGCACTTTTCTACCAAGAAAAATTCACAACATCTGTGAAAGAATAGGAAGCTAGTAATGATATTCATGAAGTTCCATAAATACTGAGTTAAGCTTCATAATGACTAATATTTGCTGTGACTTCCAGTTAATTTCGGAAATATTTCTGAAAAACATTAGGAAAGGAATCTGCTATCCCACAGATTGGGCCTAAATCTCCTAGTTATCAATCCATTTCTATTTTATATCCATTGCCCCAACCTGCTTGGTCCATGCAGATTTATCTGGTCTACATACACACCTATGGCTGCCAGTCCTGCTCTTCAGGTTAGTGCCCTGATGGACAAAGGCATGGACACTCACCCTAGAGATCTTAACATCAAAATAGGAATGTAAAATAAAAAGAAACTTGAGAAGGCTTGCCTATAGTTGACTGAGACATGAAGAATAAAT